>JAOEHV020280063.1:0-12036 GCA_025447995.2 Isaurus tuberculatus | reverse complement strand
AAGATGCTGTTTTCGGCCTTAGCTGGTGAAATAAGAAAGTCAGTTTGTTTGGAAACATTTCGTAGCCAATCCTGGATACAAAAGAGAATTTTTTTTTCTCTTTCTATTTTTGCGACCTAGAGGGAACAAAGCAAAAGAAAAAGTCATTAAACTTTTTGAGAAGAACGGATGGAAACCGTGTTTACATACTCTCATGTAAAATGGTTTTTGAACCAATCAGAACGAGCGTACTATATGAATTATTTTATAATTGTTTTTATTATATGGAGAAGAGTGTTTTACTGGGCGCGCGAGTGAGTAAAATATTGTTTTTGCCACGAGAAAATAAAATTCATATCTTCGAGCCGCCGTGTAATATTCTCTATTTATTACATAGGTATGAGTGTTTTACTGTAAAATACGCCACTCGTAAATTTTATATGAAACTACATCGGGGATACGAGTGAAATATTTTCCAGCTGATTTTTCAGCTGATGACATGTTTTTGCACTTCTCTTGGAATTTATGTGTTTAAATATGTGAAAGGCCTGGTCTGTAGCTAGATGCTCCTGTACGCTTTTATGGAAAAGTGTCGATTAGTTTAACCAAGATAGCACTGAGACATTACAGCAAGCAATACACATGTGTTTCAGTAAAAAAAAAAGAAAATGTGCTAGTAAAAAGAAAATATGTCAATAAAAAGAAAGTCTGTCAGTTAAAAAAGAAAGTGTGTACTTCTTAGGGGACTCCATAGACTCAAAATTTTTTGTCGCGAAGTTTTTGTTTCAAAATTTTTTGTCGGGAAGTTTCTCAAAATTTTTGTCTCTAAGTTTTTCAATGGCCCTTCTCGGCCATCGTAAAAGATTGCACGACCTTCTCTTACATTTTACAATTCGTTATTAATAAGTACTTGTGATTTTGAAAGTTCTCAAATTGCATTCGCCTGAAAGTCTGTGCAATTTTGAGGACTTTCAAAACAACTCGTACCTATTAATCACTGACGTACTCAGAGTCGTGTGATTTCCTATAAGAGCCAACTGAGAAACACGAGCGTTGGAAATAGTATTCAACTAAGCAACTTAAGGGCTGACCCGGAAAATGGGGTCAGTTATAAATAAGTAGAACATGTCTACGCCTGTAATCTTGAATGAATTTGATGGGAAAAGAAATACAACGTTTTCTTTTACATTTTTAGTATTAAAATCTTGCTGTTATGATCATAAACATTGACAAAGTCAAAGACATTTCCTTATCAAACATAATTTTATACTACTGATAGCGGCTCATTTTTCTCTTGAGAGTGACATATTGCACGCAACTTGTGTGCTTTGTTGTGATCGAGTTTAATTTTAACTGTGATTTACCAAACAATGCTTTCAAATAGATTTTTGAAAAATCTTAATTAAAAAAAGTAACGACTGAAAGAAATTCTAAACTGCAAAGGGCCTCAAATTCGGATTTCTTATTGCTTTTTGCTAGATGAAAGAAGGTTAGATTAATTCTTTAGAAAGAGGGGAAAACAGCGGGACGGCGAGGGTCTCAAACGGATTTCCGAATTATGCCGAGACATAGCCAATGACTTTCATTTTCGCTTTCCAGATTTTGTAATGCTATTAAGGAAACCCACGTTTGCAGCTTCAAACTTTCCTCAAAGTTTTTCCATAATAATTGGAACCTAAACAATATTTCCTTTTTTGAAAAAATTTTCAGTTTTGGAATTCCATCATTATAAATCAAACCAGGAGCCCATGATCAAACGCATTTTGTAGCAGATCTTTTTGGCGTATAATCATTAAAATCGGTAAATGAAAACACAGGAAATTTTTTATTAGGATTTGTTGGTTCCCTCGTTTCACAAACACTTTCGTTATATATTTTTGTTTCAAACTAAATTTAATTTATGTGGTAAGAAATAAATTAAAAAGGGTTTAAAAGGTTCTAGGAAAAGCTACAATGTTATTTTAGTCCATGATCTTGCTTACAATCTCAAAAAGTAGCTGACTCACATTGAACTGGGCCCACTCTTATTTTCCGTCAAATATAGACAGATAGAGATACTGAATCAGTGGGTTGGAATATTTAACTGAAGAATGTCAAGATGATATTCCTTTTTCTGAGAAAACAAGGAAGTTAAGTCTATGGAAATTTTTTATCTCAATTTCTCACTGATCATGCAATCATGAAAACTTCTCGGACCGGAGTGTGCTGTAACTACGCACACATTTCCGCCTTTATATATAGTTACACTACACGAATCTCTAGGGTTTAAAGCGGAACTAAATTTCCGTGAGAGCCAAACCAAAAGAGAACTTCATTCAGTAAGTAAACGGAATAAGAAACGCTTATTTAAATTTAGTAATAGATAATTTGATCGGACAGTTTCTCCAGGTTTTCATTTTCAAGATTATTGACCAGTATGATGCTTGATCTTTTTTAGCTTGCATGGGCATATGTAAAAATTGTTCAAAATCTTCTTTTAGAGTACGTTGCCTAGACTTAGACAACTACGAACTTTTGTTGTGCTTGCAACAAAATGATAATGCAAAAAGCATAGATACTATTTTTTGATAACAAAGAAAGAATAAGAAAATGTTATTTGTTTGTCTCACGATGTAAAATTTAAAGTCACTTAAGATGGATGTCGCTACGTTCCGACCGCTACTGCCGGTCTTCATTATTTACCACGATGACAAATCTTTTTTATAATATTTTTAATAGTATACTGTTCATCACTGCAGCATCGCAGTTAAATTTTAGACATTAGAACTTGGGATTTTAAGCTTAAACGCTCAGAATATTTGAAATACATTCACTGATTCAGGTAGAAATTTTTCAGTTCAGACAAAAAAGTGAGTGGGAGCCTGGGTCATTGGACCATTGGACGTGACGTGTGATAAATTCGTGGAAGCGTGCAGAGAACAATTTCTCTTTGTATGTATAAAGCTGTTTTGTCTAAACATATTGTTTTAAGTCACTGAGAACTTATTCCTTCCTGTCGATAGATATTTGAGAAGTATAATTGTACAGAACAACTAAAATTTTCCGAAATTGTGAGCTGCAAGAACCGTTCAGTGCAAGTACTGTGATCAAACATGGCTCCTGTCAAGTCATCCAAAGTCGCTGTCGAGAGCACAGATCCAGATGAACTAGGGAACATCGAGTTGCACGCTGCGTTCCTGTTTGATGAGTTTTTGAGACTTTATTCCCCATCAGATGAATTTGACGATGAACGGAGGGATAGTCCTGTTCCCATGCCAGCGCCACAAAGCGTTAAGGCTGTCGACCAAGGCAAGTTGCACAATTCCTTTTGCAATTTTTAAAATACAATTGTCATCATTTCAAAACTAAACTTAAAGTGGTGTAGTTGGATCCCTTTAGTTAACGGTGTGTTTCCGTTCTCGTATATTTAGTTACGCTATTCTTTGATTTGATTACTTCCTGATGTCGTAACAAACGCTCAATGTTCAACTTGGCAACGGATTATCAGAAATAACTGGTTTTTTTCGCGCAGGAATTTCAAAGGTTGTTCTCTTTCGTCTTTTCTTTTCGTGTAAATTTTCATCCTGGGAATCCTGTTTCATGAATGGCGAACTTAATTTTGGTTCAGATTGATCTTTTGTGTTTATCACTTTTAAAAATGATGACGTTTTTGAAACCATAATTGCTATTCCCACTTCACTGTGCAGTTATCTTATATTCTTTCCGTTATTTTTTAAGCTTAATGATCGTATTTGAAGAAAAAGTGTTCTGAGCTTATCATGTTTAGTGACTTTCGTTCATGTTTTTGACGTCAAATTGTATCGTTTTTGATAACAAACAAAAAAATCTTTATTTGGCCGAATTTCAGTATTGTGTAAAAAATCATGCAATGAAAGACTGAAATTTTCGTGAAAATAACTTGAAATAACGCAGGATGTGTCAAAACCAAATTCTGATAATGCACCTTATCATCTACGTTGGTTATTGCTGCATAAAATATTGATTGCACTGTTATCGTATCAAAATTAAACAACTTCCTGTTTAAATTTTCCTATGGAATTTTGAAGCCTGGACTTAAAATATCCTGAAAGAAAAAAATCAGTCTTCTGTCACCTCTGATTAGACTTTTAATTCGAAACAATTGTAAGTTCGGCTGAAATTTTCCAGAATGTTGTTTGGCAAAAGTAGAAGTTCCTGTAGAGCTAAATTTAATTGCAACAATTATGTGCTGTCAACATGTTTTGCATTGGTTGTTTGTGACAGGAAATTTTGATCTCTCTTCTTTAATTGCTGCTCTTCAGTAATTCTTTTGTTAAAATATTGTGTGTTGTTGTGAAAAATAAATCAAAAGTTTTGATCATTTCTTACTTTGAAGGGAACAACATAAACTTTATCAAAATACTGTAAACTGCTGTTTATAAGCCCTGGGCTTATACAAGTTGGTAAGGGGTGGACCATTTGATCTTTGAGAGGGGGGGGGGTGGAAGAATTGGTCAGCGTAAGAATCTTTTTTCCTGCTGCCCATTGATGCAGGCAATTTTTTTTGTTCATGAAGGTTTTGCCCGAATTTTTTTCCCCTGTGACATCTGTTGCACAGATCCTCGAAATTCGTGTAGGCATTTTTTTTCTCGGCCATCTGTGTTGCATGATTTTTTTTTTGTTGTTACTGCTCTGCAGGAAATTTTTTTCTCAATTCTTCCAACCCCCCCCCCTCAAAGATCAAATGGTCCACCCCTAAGGGGTTTTGGGTGAGCTTATAAACAGGGGGGCTTATATCCAGATGGGCTTATAAGTGGATGAAAAAAAAATGTTTTGCACTGAGCAACAGCACTGTTGATCGACGTATGATTTAAATTTATTACTCTTACATTTGAAGCCTTAAAAAGGCAGTAATAAATCAAATTCAGTTAAATTTCAAAACAAAATAAAAACTGTAACAACACGAACGTAATTGGAACCCAACAAAACAGAATTGCAATTGTGGTGATTGCAAGGAGAAATAATCCTATTTTGAAGTCCTAAAAAGTTCTAGAAACACGCCCCGTATTGAATTGACATGGATATGAAGCGAGTAGACTCGAGTAATTGGTGTGTATATTAAATTGTGTGTATTTTGAGCGTCTGAGCAAGAAGTTCACTGAACAACATCTTTCAGAAATCTTGAAACCCTTCTCGGTCTGTATAAAGCTTCATTCGAAAACCTTGTGCGTAGCCTTTTCATCAAAGCTATATGCAAGGACTTCTGGGTAATTTTCCCAAGTGCGACATGATAGAAAGATAGATAGATAGATATATTGATGGAAAGGTAAACCTAGACTCAGGCACCCTGTTGGGTAGCCCAAGTTAAAAACAAGAAAAACTGGAGGGGGCTTGTATCCGGATGGGCTTATTATCGGATGTATTTTTTTTGTTTGCATGTAGGTCCCCCTATAACTTGGGGGGGGGGGCTTATAAGCGGCAGTTTACGGTATTGTGTATGATGACTTAATCTGAAAAATGCCAACTTTTTAAATTCTAAACTATGTAATTTTGGTAAGCCATGCAAATTTACAGAGAAATAAAAAAATCTTCAAGATGCTTTGATGATAACAGCATCAGTAGAATTTCAAATCCTTCAAAAGCTCATGAAATAGATTTTTTAAAAACTATAGAATATGTAGGTAAAATATCAGATTTATTCAAAATTTACTAGGTGACAATGTTTGAACGTCACTCAAAAAGATCTGTAAGAAGCTACTCTAACAAAGGGTAAACTCATTAATTAAATTCAGCTTGTTACACTACTGACAGTATACTTACACTGTACATAATGATCAAACATTTCAACCTTAGCATCGATTTTCTCAAGTGAATAAAAAGCTGGTTGCTTTATTATATCTCAACCTACCACAATAGAAAAATATATTTATTTATTTTGTTTTTTTGATTGATAGTAGATGATCACTTGTTCCAAAGCAAAAAAAAATGAATTTCTTATCTTGAAGTGTGGCTAGTATCTATGGCAATTTGATTTGTAAAATAAACTAAAATGACATCCAACAAACAGCTAAATTGGCAAATAAATTTTGATTGCTAATTGGTAAAATGAACCAATCCACATTTTTGATGAGAAAAATTATTAAATTTTTAAGTTTATGGTTGTATCATACTCAACCCAAGGACTAGAAAAATTGACTAACATAAAAACTTTCAAGTTGATTATTGAAATCAATATGTACTGTTTGATATTTAACAGTTTGATTTAAAATGTTTCATGGATAGTAACATGAAATGTTTGGTGGTTTATCATTTGAAACATTCATTATTGAAAGAAATTTTGCAATTAGTCTGATCTTATTAATAAACCATTCTTTGATAGTAGGGATGTTATTTGATCACAGCTTACCTAAATCTTATAGTATCTTCGACTCAATCGTTTTAAGATCTGTCCTTAGAAATAGTTTATCAAGTGCAACAAATCAATTTTTACTTTTTGGTTGAATGATTATGATACAGCACACATGGAGTAGTCTGACCTTGTTTTAAACTCATGACCTCCCAATACAGGCCTGGCCAGGGGGGAGGTAGTTGGATACCAATATACCCAATAAATTATTTTCCCCACAAGATATCTATACCTAAAAATAAAGAAAAAAATTCATACCAAAAACCTCAAATTTAGGAAGCAAAAGATACTTTATAACCGAATTTTGACCCAAAAATACCATATACCTGAATTAAAACAGCTCCAGATACTGAATACCCAAAACCCCTGGCTGGGCCTGACAATAAGCTTTCAAAAATTATGTTATTGAATGTATAATCTGCTATTTTAAAATTGTTAGATATAAGATAAAAAAATTTTACATGAAAAATATCTTAAAGTTTATCAAAACAATCCTGTTCATTGACACAATTTTTAATCATAACATCTTACATAAAATTTTTTTTTGAACTGGCATAGTCTTTCTTTTTACAAGATAATATTTATTTTGGTAAAAAATAAAGTTGTTTTTAGTTGTTCTTTATCTGTTGGTATTTTGTTTGAGAAATATTGCACATGGCCAAAGTTCATATCTCAAAGAAATACCATTTTATAGGAAAATGATAAAAATTGTCTGACAGAAACTAATTTATAGCAAAAAGTTGATTGAATATTCGGTTAGCAAAAAGTTTAATGGTCAATTTAATTCTAATGTCAAGTTTGATTCAATTTCATAGTTTGCCATTTTCACTTTTCTGTCATTTTTCAAAAATGGCAACATTAATTCACAATTTCAAGTTATGTTGAAGTTCAGATGTATTTAAAATCCATTGATGACGACTTTGGTAATTTGGAATGTATATAAAGAGAAAATAATGCTATGGACAGATGGTTAGTTCTGATTGTTGTCATTAATATTTAATAGGAGATCCCATGAGTTACTCTGTGATTGGTTACAGATACCGTTCATGGATTGCTAACAATTAAGTTCATCTTTTGTAAATAGAAATAGACATTTTGTTGTCAAATTCAAAATCAAAACAAGAAGGGTTTTCAAAATTAGTTGCGTTAAAAAATGTGAAGCATTGCAAAGATAATTGATCTACAAAATGAAGAAAAATTCATAGAAAGCTAAAGTTAATATTATCATGATTGTTGAAAAAGGAAACCCGGTTTTCTTGCAAATTCAGCTTCAAGTTAACAAACCTCGGCCAAAGAAAGGTATTTTTTGAATAATGATACTGTTTTTAAAATTAAATGATTTTTGTTTGTATTAAACTTGATCAATATTATAAAGTCTTAATTCCAACCCATAAATTTTGCCCTAGATCTTTTTGGAAAAAATAAATTTTTGGAATTAACCATTCAAGAATTTTTTACAATATGTATTTTAATTTCCATTAGTCTTTGCCAGCTGCCATTTGCTATTTTAAGCCTGCAGGAAATCCTTTGTCTTTTTAATTACAAAATATAATGGTTCACATTTCTGTTACAAAATTAAAGTTTTTCCAATTTAAATGTCGGCTTGTTGATTAACTCTTTATATTATATATTTAGTCTTACAACTGCATTACTGTGCATACAAAATTATTTCAAACTGTAGCTTCAATTTTGATCTTTGATGTTGCATTATGGCATAAGATAAAAAATCTCCCAATTGTAGATATGAAATCTGAAAATAAGCTTGGTCAAACTTCTTGTAATTTCCAAACGATTAAGTTCTTATAAAAACAAGATTTGGAAACAAGCAAGGTTTCTTGCTGTTAATTCCTTTTAAAATCCAAATGATTTGATTCTTAGAGTTATTATTTTGATGTTAATTTTTGTTTAATGTTAAAACAGTAATGAAATAAAATAATTTTAAAACCTTTTTCCAGCAGTCCATGGCTTAAAAATTCTTAAGTTTTATTAAAGTGTATTTGAATAAGATGGACTTGTTGAATTTCTCCTAAACATCCTTTTAGTTTATAAGCATTTTTATAGATGCCACGGTTTTGACGTTTTTGGAAAAAGAGCCAAAAGTAATTTTTCAAAGGTATATTCTAGAAATTTGGGTGAAAAAATTTTAGTTTTGAAAAACACTATCTCTTAATTTCCTTTTTATTTTCAGTAATTTGATTAGACTTGATTTGTTGTACCATTTGTTTTCTTTTCTTTATTTTTAATAAAGTAAAATTATTTTGATTCTTAGTTTATATTAAAAACCACTGGCAGGAGAATATAAGTTTTTTTTAAAAAAATTTTTTTACAAATGATTGATTTACAAAAAATCTAGTTTCACTGTTGGTGTAATCAATTTTGGAAGTAGTCAAGGTAATACTTAGAGAATAAATGTGATCAGTCAATTAGAATTTTTTCAAAAAACTGTTTTTGAATCCAAATGAATGAAAGAAAAAAACTAAATGATAACTTAAAACATAATTTCATTTCTAAGTATATCATGACTAATGTGCCTTTGAATTCTTTTCTTTTGTTTTGAAATCATTCTTCACCCATAAGTAGAGTAGGTTTAAGACATTTTGATCTCTGACAAAGGCTAAATGTTGATACAATGGCTTCCCACTCTACTTCTTGCAATAATTAAACAATGATTAAATCATGAGTTGATTAAATCTTGTGTTTCACCTACTCATTGATGCTCTTAATAGTTTTTGTAAAATAGATTTCAGTAGGTATTCACATAGATTTACAAGATAAAACAAAAAAATACGAGACAGAGATTAGATAACATTCTTAGTATAGCCTGGTTTCCATATGATCTAGCTGTAGGGTCTGCAATAATCTGCGACATTATCGGAAACTATCTGCATCAGAAGATCGCAGACGGTTACAAACTCAACGACATGTCTTTCCATTTATAATATTTCAACAATCGCAGATACTCGGTGCGAAAATAGTGGCAAACAACTCAGTTCTCATTGGGCAGTTACTGACACGTGATTTAAGAGGAACAGTGATATGTCACCGATTGCTGCAGACCATCCCAGATATGTGTTTCCATTAAAATCTTTCTTTGTCAGTGTGATCATAATGGTCAGGAAAGTAGAATCAAGTTCTACTCTTCCGATCATTCATATCGTGTGTCACAGACTGTCCCAGACTTCATTTTTAGTGTTTCCATATGTTGGGAACATGACACAGACAGTATTGCCGACCGTGTCACCTACTGTCGCCGATCGTTACAGATCATAATGGAAACCAGGCTTGTAAAACAAAACATTTAAAGTTATAAAAAAAGATCTATATATACTGTCAGAGATTTGTGCATCTTTTGACTTGCAAGAAAACCATATGCTCACTCACCATCTTTTTTCCTGTATTCTCTCTGCTGCAACTTTGATCCCAGACTAAAAGTGAGAAAACTGTTTCCTACAATTACATGAACTTACAATATGTTGTGACAATGAGCAGAATCTATTTTTGTTTTGGAGGCAGCTTACATTGGTTCAGAGGTTCAAGTTTGAATGTAATGGACTTTATTTCAAACACTATTCTATGTACTGGATTTCAGAAAAAGCCTTTGGTCTATATTATGCCAATTTTATTGTGTTTGTTTATGTGTTGTTGAGTAGTAATAGTATACCAAGCCTTTAGTTTGAAAAAAAAATTTTAAATATTCAAAACTTGTGTAGGAAATCACACGACTTTGAGCTACTTCAGTCTAGCCAATAGTTAGTCTTAATTTTTTTTTAATTTTTTAAATTTTGAATTTTTTTACATTTTTTATTTTTATTTTTAGTTATTTATTTATTTTTTATTGTTGTTCTGGTACTGGGTTTTCATTGGTGTGTATGTAATAAACAGAATAGTACATGTCCGCTTGTGGATACAAATTTAATCTTCTTGTGTTCAAATCAATATCTGACTTGTTTTGAGACGAGCATTGGAGTTTGAAGTGAAAGGTAAGAGGAAGCAAGGACGACCAAAGAAGATGTGGAAGACGCAAGAAGGAGAGGGAGAGCAAGAGTGTTGGTTTGGAGAAAAAGGATGCCATGAATTGAGCGAGATGGAGAGTGGGAGTTGGAGAGATTGCTGCCAAAGTGGGGTAAATCTGGCCACCCTTGTTTACAGGGATAAACCCGGATTAAAATTCGATTGATGATTATGATGAGATATCGACTTGAACACTCAAAGATAAAATTTATATCTATGTCTGGGCATGTAATATCCTCTATGTAACTTTACAGCCCTCATATTCTAAAAAGTTCATGGCACTTTACAATAGAAAAGACAAAAGTTTTTTTTAAGTAAAAATACTTAAGATACATTAATATTAAAAACACTTGTAAAAGAAATTAAAAAAGCTGGTTTTTAAATAATTTCTGAAAGGCTTCAATGTTTGTTTTTTTTCTAAAACATGAGCAAGGTGTGGCAGCAAAGTACAGTATGGAGATCTGATAAGCATGATTTCAGTCTTGTCTTTGTTTCAATTCTCTCAAAGCATCCAGTAATGTAAATAAATTTTTTATACACTTTGTAAAAGAGTCTATACTAATAACAAGTAGTTTTTAAATATTGGTATATATTTTGTTCAAGACTTTGATTCCAGCTTGTGAAGTTAGTTTTTAATTTAGACTTTGATATGATGATCCTGTTTTGTAAGTGTGGATACTTTACAGGAGATCTTAAAATAACAAGCTTAAAATATTTGGGTTCTTGAGCAGTGTATAAATACATTAAATTGCTAACCTTATAAAAATTAGGACTCAACATGTTAATTATCTTTTTGCTGCTTACAAACTCATCAGACAAAAGATTCCTGAAGCTCAACAGTTTTCCTGACGATGACATATTAGAATGTGATTGTTCACCTTTACCTGCTCAAAAGATTGCCCAAGAACAGGGTGATATCAGAAATCAGAGTCGTACTTCTCCAGTTTTTTTGGCAACAACTTTAGATGAAGTGATTGAGTCAGATTTTGTTACTGAAGGACCACAGCAAGAATCAGCTGCATCCATTGATGCTGATCAAGCACAAAAACTCCATGAAGTAGCTGTGAAGCTACAAGGAGCTGGTGATCAGCTTGTTGTGCAATATGGCCCTCAGATGGGAGTAAGTATCATGTTCTGTATGTACATGTAAGTTAAACGAAAATCCTTTTTTGAGAACCTTAAATGTTGGTGCTTTACTCTTTTGTTTTCAGAAAGGACAAAATCCTGACCCCCACTTTGGCAGCTCCTTGGGCCATGGGTGTGTGCCCCTCCTTTTTAAGCTGGAGAAAGTTTTTTTTTTTATTGAATCGATGTGCGGCCTTTCTTGAACAACTTTTTTTAAAATTTAGTTTGTCAGCAAATTGATAAGGGTATTTATTTGAAAAGCGTATTCATAAATAAACTCTAATTCTAAAAACTAAACTGCCTTGAGATTCATATGTATGTATGTATGTATGTATATATACAGTGGAACCCTGCCATATGACCACCCCGTTAATACGACCACCCCTTTATTACGACCACTTTTTTGTGGCCCGAACAAAACAAATGCCCACGTTCCCTTATTTAAGAACTCTGTTAATACGACCACCCCGTTAATACAACCAAATTTCCATGGCCCGAAGGTGGTCGTATTAACGGGGTTTCACTGTATATATACAGGGACCGCGGAGCTGGGTGGG
>JAOEHV020279963.1:0-12036 GCA_025447995.2 Isaurus tuberculatus | reverse complement strand
AAAAATCATGCTTTGATGCGGAAATTTTCTTCGGGGATTCGAATTCTGAGGTCCTAGATAATAATAGTTTTAATCTACAAAATAAAAAAATAAGCTTGATAGGGACTTTAAACAGTTGTGGGTTGTTTGGTTAGAAATCTTGTGGTTTCAAATTAAAAAAGTGTGAAACAGTAGTTTGATTTGAAGTCACGTGTATTATGTTAAACAGGCTACATGGCATGAAGTTCAGTATGGGTTGCACTTGTTATGGAATACCTGGAAAGTTATGGAATTCAAAAAAATTTCATTTCCAGGCCTGGAAAGTCATGGATGATTACAAAGGGCAATTTACTTGCACAACCTGAACAAATGATTTCCTGAATTCTTCTTATTTACGATTGGTCACAAATAATACTAAAACATTACAAAGGACAGTTTCAAATTCTGCGAAATTTATGTTTTCTTATCTTACCTTTTCGTATCGTTTGAGTAAGTTGGAGTATGCAATTTTTTTGGAGAAAGTTTTACTTGGTTCTGTTCATTCTTTATTATTTAAGGCCTTTATTTTTATAAAATTGATATAGTCCTGGAAATTCCCTGACCTATCCGTGATCAAAAATGTACTTGAACTCAAAGTTTGTAGTTGTTTTTGTTGCTTCCAATTTAGCTTTACCATCTGTCGAGCAATCCCCCGAATCTCCAGTCAAGAAAATCACTTTGTTACCAAATCCTGCAGCAGAAACACAGAACGGCAGTGATGTAAGTTATCACATTGGATCCTGTGATGTTATTTTTTCTTTTTAAAAACGAAATTTTTGATGATGTGTTTGCTAGATGTACTGTATGTGCGATATTTTCGGTGATGCAATGACACGACATTAACGGTGTATCGAATAAGGAACTATTGCATGGCCAAAAAGTTGCTTATTATTATAGCTAAGCTAGCTAAATCCTTTAACGAACCCAGGGGCCCATTAGAGCTGCCCCTTATCGCCGGTTTATGTAGTGTTAAGCTGATGAGAGTCTCTGACTTCCCCTGGACGGGACGCTAATCTATCGCATTTAGCTCCCAGCCGAAACTGGTACTCATTTACCAACCTCGAAAGGATGGAAAGCTTTCGAATTTCGGCAGAGCTGGGGATCGAACCTGGGAACTTGTGCCTGGAAAGTACAACCACGCCGCCTTGTTGTTATACACTGTTCCACAAACGAGGAGCATAGGGAAGACACAACACTATGAAACTTAAACTGTCAAATGAAACTTAAGATGATAATGATAACAAAAAAGTATTCATAGTATAATTTTAAAATCAGTTATCAATATTATCAGTCGTCTTTTAGCTCCAACTGTAGAGGCTGAGTTTCTAGGCATTTACAATATTTGGGAGGCCTTTCGATTCCCGCTTGTCTTGAAAGCTACAGATACTGTGTTGAAAAGTTTCATATACCAAAGAAAGCATTTGAAATGAAAGCGTATAATGCACCTCGTTATTGTTATGTCTCAAGGGAATGAGAAGTGTAGTTGGAAATAGTTTGTGGCTTGAATTAACCTTTTCAGCTTTAAAGACACCATGCTCTGAAAACTGTGTCCGTTTTTTGTTGTTTTTGAGGTTTACAAGTATTTTCTCAATGATGCAGAAGAGCTGGTCCACATGGTGACTGTGGCTCGTATCTGGTCACCTCTGTTAGTCGAAAACTGAGACTGTATCTGGAATTTGGAATTCTAAAATTACTGTTTTTCCGTCAGCTCTGCTACTAGAATTTGAAGTAAAGGGTTAGCATTCGGTTTCGGAAAAAAGAAATTCGGAAATGGATAAAAAAAAACAGGTTCGAAATATACATAAAAATGGAATCAAAATGGTTGCTTAACAAGCAAGTTCGAAATAGCAATGTATGACTGTATATTGATTCGTACTTTAATTTTTTTTTGAAGGATTCACCAAACAAGATCGTTACCTCCCCCAACAAACGTGAGTATATCATATAGATGGTATAACTTGGAAGGGCGAGATACAAGATTTATCTGCGAGTTTCAAAAGATCTGGGAATTTTCTGCGATTCATTTGGCAACGTGCCGTTCGAACGCGTTCAATGGGATCACATGATATTTTAAATAATTTTTTTTTTCAAGTGAATTTTGAGTTGAAGTAGTTCTAGAAAAACGACATTATTCAATCAGTCATTTATATTGGATTTTACGAACCTCGTTAAACAAATAAATAAAGACAAACATTTTAGTTCTCATAAGCCTGGTCGTCACTACGACATAAGCACAAGCACAAAATTATCAAAATCTTCTGTTCTTGTTGTGCTAATGCTTATGGTTATGTCGCTTATGTCGCAAGTGAGGACAACACTGACATAAGCATTAGCATAAATTAAACCATTCATCCGCCATCTTGCTTTGTGTGTTGGAGAGAGTGCATGGTAACTAAAATTAGCTTTGCGCCTGCGTACAACGTTATGCTTGTGTTGCGGCTGTCCTCATTACGACATAAGACGCGTTATGCTTATGCTTATGTCGTAGTGAGGACCAGGCTATAAAGCTGCAAAAGAGAGAAAGATTTATTGATCCCCAAGAGATAGGAATTTTATCTTCAAGTTTTAAAAAGATTTTCACACAATTACACTTTTTTTTTTGTTAGGATAGGGAAACCGGACACACTGGGTTTTTTCTCTATACATTCAGAACGCCTAACTCCGGGCAGGGTCCAATTTAAGTATTTTGCGAGGTTTCCAAGGGGCAAGTAGGTTGGACGTTATGGTTGTCCGTTAGAATTCAGCTTGCCCGCCTTTTAGGTTAGATTAGGGCTCAAAGAGCAGTATGTTATTTTTATCAGTCACTTTTCATTAATCTTGGACTGGTGATCGGACTGGATATTTTCATCTGAGTATTCACGAATTGTCAAAGTGCTTTTAACAGTACAAGTTCTAGTAGCATGAAAAAACAATGGAAAAAATTAGGTTGCTTCACTGGGCAATCGATGTGACAAAAATTTGGCTTTTCTATATTTCTCTTCTATGACAAACGGGCAACTGTATTAATTTCGGATTTTTCTGGGGACGAATTTTACAACTTCTTTTTCCACTCTACGATCTTTGACATCTGTCTCCCCCCCCCCCCCCTCCCCTTCCTCCAACCCGTCCCCTCTTGTAATAAGCATTGATATCAATTAAAGTTTGGTTGCATTAGATGTGTTGGGGTTATCGTATTACTGTTTAATTTTTCAGGTGCAAAAATGACTGCTGTTTCTCTCGCTGATCCACTTCCATCAATCACAAGGTAGAAGTTTTTGCATTTTTTATGGCGGCTTTGTATTGGTCTTGTAAAAATAAGACGGTTTCAATATCGACTTTAAGATTTCAGAATTTTTCAGGAATTTTTTTAAGGTCCCAACAGGTACTGAAAAACTGGGAAATTCTATGAGTTTTATAATTTCATTTTCCATTTCTGCTAAGTATTGGAATTTTGTTTAAGGTCGCAGTAATTCTTGGAAATTTGATTTTAAAAGGCCGTTGGAAAGCCTTGGAATTTTAATTTTTACTTCATATTTCCGGGCCTATATTTTTGACAGTTTGAGAGCTTATATTTTCTTTGCTTTTGTTTCCCAAAATGGATTAGCAGTCAACTGTTAGGTTCGGTGTTAATGAAGACGTCAAAATGAAAGAAAAAGGGAATAATTCAAAATGGTTATTGTCGGAACAAAATGCCGCAATTTAGTTGTTTTGTAAAACAATCGTCGTTGCAAAAAAGAACACAGTCTTTAAAAAAGGTTTCAAAATTAAAAAAACAATTTTAAACAAAAAAAAACAATTCTGATTCCGACTGCAATTAGTCCATTTGGCTGGACAATTTAAAAAGCTGCATTTTCTTTCGCCGTCAATATTATCTACAAATCTTTGCCTTTTTTGTTCCAAGATTTGTTTTTTTCTCGCTGTTGTTGATCTGTTAAAGATACATGTAGTTCGTTCCAACATGACAGTTGATTGACAGATAACACGTCACAGGAATGTGGGCAGCAGAGCGTTGTGTGAGATTTGGTGCAAGCTCTCCTTTCACTTTCCTCCTCCCCAGTCTTCCTCTTCTTTCCTATTTTTCAGCCTTCCTCCCCGCTCCCCACCCTTTGAGCTTGCTACGCAGGTTAAGGCGTGTTAAACTAAAATGTTAACTAGTAGTGTTTAACAAACTGCATAAGCGCAAGACTAAAAGAAAACAGAAAACAAAGAATAAATACTTTTTAAATCACATCGGAAGATGTTGTCGAATTAGCAACGAATCGTAAATTTTGGCTAGTGTATAGCAAAACATTGTTGAATGTATAGTAAAAACTCTAATATGAGTTTCAAGTTAGTTCTACCGTATAATTGCTGTTGTATTTTTTTAAAATTTGATTTTTATTTTTTATTTTTATTTCCTAGTACTATCTCTAAAACGGAAGCAAAACAAAGCACTGTAACTTCAACTGCATTACCCTCAGATATAGATTTTCACGGGGTTTCTCAACTACTGGGTCGAATATACCAAGACAGAGAAAATTCTACTTTATCTAGCAGCAGTGACTCGATAAGTTCGTTTTCCTCTGTGGGAAGTTTTGCACTTTCAACCGGTAAGTATAACGTTTTTGTCAATATTAGTTATTCATATTTTTACTCATGCCGGTGTGATGGTCTTAGGTAGTCATCGTGCTGAGGTTTTATTTTGGCTACTGCGCATGCTGTAGTTTGATAAGTCAATTATTAACACAGAATAAACAAATGCTATCCTTTCCCAAACCCTTATATATACTCTGAGAGATCTTAACCTCCTTATCCTAACGACTAAAAGTGTTAACGATAGAACGCGAGCAATGTAAAACTCCTACTCCGAACGCTATTTAAGTTAGAGCATGCGTAGTAGTCAAAATAAAATTGCAGCACAGTTATAATGTCAGACCGAGTAGAATGTTTAATAGAGTTTATTTGCTTGGGTTTCCTGAAAATCCGGCACGAGTAAAGGCTACTATTGAGCCCCTGTTTTATTATTACTGGGTTGCCTGTGCAAACCAGTCTTAAAATGGGGTTGGGTTTTTTTCGTCATAAATTAGTTAGAAATTGGAATTCTTGTGCAAGAATCTCAATATGGCAACAACTACCAAACAAGGATTTGAGTTGCTTTTTCACGGAACTAAAACAATATGGCGAAAACTGTCGTTTTAACCTGTAGTTGTTCCATTGATATTTTAAAGGCGTTTGATTAGCTATTGACTTACTTTCGATTCGTTTCAAGACACCGGATCTTTAGCAAATGTATTCAAAGACCTTTTCAAAGAGCTGTTTTGAGGACTGCCAGATTTCGAGCGTGTATGAATTAATTTTATTTTCTTATCTGCGAGGCTTGGACTTTGGTATGTTGTTATGGATTGAGACAGATTTCAACTTCAATTGACAGGCAAATTATTCAAGGGAAATAAGATTACAAAGCGAACTGTTTAGGGAGCGAACGGACAAATATAAATAAAGTTTGAAAGGGAAGACTGGTCATGCGACCAAAGCATTGAAACGTTTTCCCTATTTTGTGCCAAACATAAAGGTTTGTAATTGAAGTAATTTGCTCTTGATTACTTTTTTAACCTAGCAAATTGCAACTCTCTGCGTTTCAGATGAAGAGGCTTCCTATTCGCTTATGTAGCTTATGGGCTCAAATGGAAGTCAGTTGAACTAAAATTCCAAGGAGAGTTAAATGAGATAAAATGGCGCCATAGGTTTTTCATTGTATAGTTTGCAGATCATTTCTGAGAAAGTCAAAAATATAGTTTATGTTATGTATGATGTGACATATAGCCCTTGAAAGAATTTCAGGTATCCTTAGCATTTTTGTGAAAATGTATGAACCATGTAAAACAATGTTCTGTGTGTTTGTTGCAGCATCAGTAGATGAATCGATAGAGGATTCATTAGATCAGTTGCTGAAAAACGCTAAGGAAAATAGGTAATCATTATGTTTACTGCTTCTCTAACTCTTGTTAATAATTACAGTGTTTGTTATAATGAAAATAAAAGATGAGGTAAAACTATGTATGTTAGTAATAAACATACTTATTTGATTGTCTCGCGATTTTATCACTGGCAAGACCACGCCGTTTGGGAGTATTCATTAGAGGAAGAAGGAGACTGCGAGATGGGCTCGTTGAACAGCTTTCTAAACAGTGATAAGAGTCCGTTCCGTTGATTGGCTGGCCTATCCGTTCTGTGATTGGTATGCCCGTTCTGCGATTAACTGACCTTTCTATCATTTGTTGGCTGAACGATCTATTCTAAAAGGGCTGAGCTATCCATTATGTCCCTTTAAAAATAGGTTTTTTTAAATAAAAAGAAAAAACAAACAATTCGTCAGGTAGAAGATCACATGCGTATTTCTATCAAATGAAAATATACCTTAATCAGATAACTCACTTTGTTTATCAAGGCACCGTAAACGACTTATGGAACTTCTGACACAGAACTATCGCTCGAAATGCCAGACTCTTACGCTACTTTGAGCGATGAATATGATCAGGACAAGAGTGGGTTCTAGAAGAAAAAAAAAATTAAACTTATTTCCACACTTACCGTGTAATTTTCTTCTAGTCCATTGCGGAGTTATAAGTCGTTTGCTGCGTCAAGAAAAAGCAGCGAAACAAAATATTGCATCCTATTTGAACTCCTTGTTCAGCTACTTGAATTGTGCCAAGAAACCATAATAAAGCGCTTTATATCAAATGTAGTTTGTTTGTCACGTTCTCCAAAAACATTTAAAATTTTTTAACGGCCCAATTCGGAGGGTTGAGCATTCAATAGGATTTACTACTCGCTAAAGAAGTTAAAAAGAGCGAATCAAGGTCTTAAGCTGCAAATTGTGTCTATGGCAAACGACAAGCTGGGGAAATCAAACGGGTATCACTTTGAAGTGCTTCAAATATACTTCATTCTTAAGATCTTCGTTGTTGCTTTTTAGACCATTCAAAAAGCTGAGAACTACACCTAAAAACCTCTATAACCATACGAAGAATCGCAACATCAGTAAAGTCATCGCCCTTCTTGGTGAGTATTTCATCTTTGAAAGTCTTTATTATATGAAATTCAGAAAAAAAATTTTGAGTCTTCTCGAAATCCAATTCTCGACCCTCTGATTACGGGTCACATGCTCTACCAACTAAGTTTTTTGGAACTTACGTGAAGAGCGGGTCACTTTACTTGGTTCCAGTGGATAAGACAATCCATTACCCTCTGGTTATTGGTCAAATGCTCTTCCAACCGAGTTTGTGGAACTCAAATGGAGAACGGGTCTCTTTACTTTGTTCCTGTAGATAAGACAAACCGTGGCTATCTGATTACAGGTCAGATTCCTTACCTGCTAAGCTAAAAACTCACACACTTGACATGGTTCTGGAAGATAGGGCGACCCACGAACTTTTAATTACTGATCATATGTTCTACTCAGTGAGCCATAGGAACTAACGCGGAGAGTGGGTCAGTTAACGTGGTTCTGAAACATATGACAACCCATGATATGACCCCCTGATGACCGTTTAGATGCCTAATCAACCCTGAGCCATAGAAACTCACGGAAAGTTGGTCGCTTAACATGTTTCATGTAGATTGCACATCGGCACAGATATATGGCCTGACTAGATATACCCCGGTAGAGTTACAATACTGTTCACCGATAAAAGAACACACACAATGAATCAGAATGAGGAAATTTTTCAAATCGCCTAAAGCGGTCGTGTATGCAAAAAAAAAAAAGCAAAGCAAAACAAAAAAAATTAAAAAATAAGAAAAAAAAGAGAGAAAAAAACAAGAACAAAGAAGGCATTATACAATGGTGTACTATTGGAGAGGCAATCTTCCAGAGATATGATGGAGTAAAAAATAATAAATAAACCTTTATTAATACCGTTGAACGGCGAAAGCCCAGATGTAACAAATTTTTAATGTTTAGGGATTTCAAAATGATTCTAGTACGGACCGTCTGGCAAGAATCTAAAAAACTCTAGGGGTAGGGGCTCTGTGCATGCTCTTAGACCTTCAAGATGGCGATAAGAAAAGGAGTGGATAAGCTCTAAATCCATCAACAATTTCCACTTCTTAAAGGCGATGGAAACAAAGTCAATTCAACTAAAGAAAACTTTGTTTTCCCTAGAAAATTAAGCAGTGTTTAAAGTTCAAGTAAGAAAAAGTCGTGTTCAGTTAGTTTCCATGGGGAACATCGAGTCATTTTTTTTCTGGATGTTTGAATTGGTTTAAGAAATAATCAATGATGAAACTCAAAATAGGCAGTGGAGCTCCAGTGGCCGCTAGATTGTTCTGAAAGCCCTGAATGTTTTAAAGTAACAGTTTTAAATTGCATTAGCACTCGTTCAAATATTTTTATCATTATGCTGTTGAAGGACAATTTTTTACCTACTGAAGTATGGTATCTGATCAGTTTACGTTTCTGTCGCGCAGCTGAAGGCTGTAATCCTAATGAACCAATTCTTGGAGAGAGGGGAAAGACCGCTATGCATGCTGCTGCAGCTGGAGGTCACGTGGGTATTCTTAAGGCCTTTAGGCGCTTGGTAAGTAAAGTTAGAGTAGAAAGCTTTTACCATTTAAACAACCTAAAGAAATTAAAGTGCAAAGGTCTTGAAAGTGAAGAACTCGTCAGTTTTATCATCGCCGTAGGAAGAGTAAGAACCGACGTTCTAGCGTTAGCATATCGTCAATGCGTAGCACTAAACACTTGAAACGTCAGCTTCTTAGTCTACTAACGGCGATGATTGGAATTTTAACCTATAGTTGATTCAATCGCGTGCTTTATCTCCTTGACGCAGGGCTCGAAAAATCCACTAGCCCGACGCCCGGGGCTAGTAATTTTTTAGGTTGGGCTTGTAGCTTTGAATGTATTTGTGCCCGACGGTCTCGCAGATATTTTAAAATATTTTAACACATTATCTCAAAGAAAAATTAAGAAAAATCTTTCATAGTTACTTTGCTTGACAGTTTACAGGCCAGACGTGTTTCAGGAAAATCTAGATTCAAATTCAAGAAGCGATTTTTGCCGTCGTAATTAATGATGTTGCAAAATTTTCGCCGTCACATCTTATTGTTAATATTTGAATTGTTGGTTATGTTGTTTTAGTGAACAAAATGTTTTTATGATTGTGCATCGTTTGGCCATTCTTGTGTAAACATTAAAATTATATTGGGCTAGCTGATGTAAGATCCGGGCTAGTAAATTCCTGTACTTACTAGCCCATGGCTAGGAGGGATTGGGAAAATTTTTCGAGGCCTGTTGACGTAGCGCAACACAAAGGCTAACGTGTAAAAGAAAAGAGTATAAAGTAGTTTAACTTCAGCTCTTTTGTCCGCAATTTTTCTGTAGATTTTTGTTTATCTATTTAGTTTATGTGTTTTTATCTTTTCTCTGAATTTTTTTTAGGCCGCCCTTTTTATTTTGATCCAAATGTATTATATATCCATATATAAAAACTAATTTTCTCGGTATTTTCAGTTGCGCTGACGAAGGGTAACGCTTGAAACGTCAACTTCTTATGTTACTCTACTTATGACAGTTACCAAATATTTCAGTCTAGAGTTGAGTATTTTTCTTACTACAGGTTTTCGCTCGTGCCGGTAGGCAACGAGTCTAGGTTTCGGCTCTGTTTTTTTATTATTATTATTTTCTATATTTTTATTTTTTGTGTCACGAATTTGCACGCATGCGTAATTGTGCCTTATGAAAGCTCACGTGAGCAAACAACTACATCAAGGAAGCCATGTTTATTCGGCCTATGAGTTTTAAAGCGCATCCGGCACGAGTATAGGCTACAATGGAGCCTCTTGTTTTTAAAGCAACCCCATTTATGACTTCAGCCTGGAGTTGCTAGAGTTGATTGCCATTTTCAGCCTAAAAGTTGCTTAGATGTTGCTAAAGGATGGATTTTTGACTTGTTTATAAACTATGAGTGACAAAACTTCCTGTATAACACTGAATGTAGTTTTTTTATGTGATTTTATATGCACTTGTGTTTGTTCTGAGTCTTAATTAAATATAACACAAAACCTAGTTTTCTGATTTTTTTTTTGAATTTTGTTTATGGTAAAGCAAGAAAATGGTATATTGAATCACAACAAAGGGGAAAATGAGAACGAAATCCAAATTAACGACCTTCATTTTTAGTTTTAAACGAAGATCAAAGAAGTCCATCAAATAACCTCTTAACTAGCTAAACTAGACTAATTAAAGCTATAATTTGAATCTAAAAAAGTTGCTAGCAGTAAAGGCCATTTTTAGCCTCAGTTGCTTCACAAGTCACTTTCAGCCTCAGGGGTCGGTTGCTAAGCAGGTTGATTAGTTTTTGGGCCAATTTCAGCCTCAGAGCTAAGCAACTGAGTTGCTCATCATTCTCTTAATCATCCTCTTTATCATCCTCATTAGTCTAAGAGTGTACCATTTGTTTTTTTAAAGGTAAATGGCAACTTCAATATCATGGACAACGAGAAGAGGACTCCACTGGTCAGTAATGTAGAAAATGAAGGCTAGTCTTTTTTACTGATTGCTGTGAGCAAGCTTAGTGAGGGATATGCGCGGTACAAATATATTTTGAATGAAAGGTTCGATTTGGGCTTACTACTACAGCCTCACTTCCTTGCAGATACTTGAGACAAAGTATACTCGTACGAAATAAAGGATGAATCATACACCTACAATGTTTAGCGATCCATTTCCAGTATAACAAAAAATATAAAGGTTTTTTGTCTTCTTTTTTTCTCCTTCTAACTGTCTCCAATTGAAATTAATTTTCTAGTGATAGTAAGTTTAAAAACATAACCTATCTTTTGATGATTTTTTATAGCAAGCTCTTTCTCTTGAAAAATATAGTTGCAATCTCCGTCAACCGCTCACAGCATTACCTTTCCATCGGAAATTTCTAGTATATTTTAATTATTTTCATTAAAAAGACAAAGTTACTGTGTACAACTTTGGTTATAACAGTACATATTATTGCCATGATTTATTATTATTATTTATATTGTTATTATTATTGTTATTGCTATTATTATTATCATTATTATTATTATTATTATTATTATTAGTAGTAGTAGTAGTAGTAGTACATAGTAGTAGTATATATTTGTGCTTATTATTTTTTCCATGAGAAAGCATATTTCTACTCATCCTTTCAGTTTGACGCTATTGAATACCACAGGATGGCAGTAGTTGAGTACCTAATAGATAATGACGCTGATCTTTCAGTGAAGGTAACTTTAAAAACCCTAGGTGTTATTGTTTTTTAGCAAAGATGCAGTTACGGCGAACCGCTCACAGCATTTACCTTTCCATGAGCATGCTTCAAAATCCTTTTTAGTCAGGGAGTCAGGTTGGTGCAGTGGTCATCACTCACGCCTCCCACCTCTGTGACCTGGGTTCGACTCCCGGGCTCCGCATGTGGGCTGAGATTTGTCGATCTCAATCTGATTCCCAGGGTTTTTCCTCCTTCTGCAAAATCAACTCCCAGATGATTAAATCTGACTGTGGTGCTGTGCTCCGAGGTTATATATGGATCGTGCTCTGGGGCCGAGCACCTAGATGGCAACACATCTTCTTCGGTTCAACTTCGTTGAGCTGCGTCCTTGGCAATTCAGCCGCTGGCTGCGAGTGAGGGCGATTAGCAAACGACCCCTTTAGTCCTTTTGGCAATCCTTAGCAAGTGCGTTTTTGCCTAAACAACTAATGCTTTTCAAGCTTTAATACCAATTGTATAATGTTAGTAGTTGTAGCAACGCGTCTGGTTTCGCCGTGGAAGATGGTTTAATTCTTATGTCATTATATCAGGTGTGCAATGGTGCTAGTAGTAGCTGATAAAACACGTTTGGTTTCTCTTGGGCATATGGTTCAATTTTTACATCATTTCCCTTGACCCGCATTGAAAACAATTTTGAAATGGTTTTGGAATGCATGCCTTCAATCGGCCCTATGTTTCCTATATTTTTAAGATTTTCCTATTTTTCCCTATATATTGTAAAAATGCCCTATATTTCCTATATTTTTGGCAC
>JAOEHV020279863.1:0-12038 GCA_025447995.2 Isaurus tuberculatus | reverse complement strand
GACTTGACTTATTTTACGAGGCAGCGCACACTTACCGCTTAAAAGTTAACGTTTTCCACAAAAAAAAATTCAGTGATTGAATGATAAAACAATTATCGGATTTTGTAATCGCAAAATATTGTGATTTGTCATTGTCTCGCAAATTAATTATTTGCCGAAGCCGAATGAATCTGCTCGCCACTGACAAAGCACAATATTTTGCTCAACCTCGTCCAATAATTGTTTAATATTAACATCAACAAACCTGCCAGATTTTAGAGGGTCGTGAATAGCCATGGCAGCAATGTCATGGTACATTGCAGCACTAGTTATTGACGACATCTGAGCAGTTATAGAGTAAGCATCCAGACCTCGGTCCATCACAAGGGGATCTGAGACATTTGGTTGGAACATTACTGAATGTGGAGTCACAAGCAGTACCCCAGAGACAATCCCCTGTTAACATGAAGCAGACAAATTTATTAACAGTACATTGATTGCCCTAAAACTAAATTTATTTTCTTTAAAATTATTATTTTGTTTGAGAAAATAACCTTGTTTAAGGTTATAAAGGCAGAAAAACACACTCAAGTGAAGAAAATTTGGGTCCCAGGGATCATCCATGAATGGTAATCCTATACTCCGTAACTTGCTATGTTGCCAGCATGGTGAGTCCCAGTAGTATAGTGGTCATCACACCTGACTGTTTGAGTCCCAGTTGGGGCATTAAACCATTTTTTTTGGACAATTGTGTCCAAAGCGGAAAAACATTATGTATTTATTTCTAACTTTGCTAGTAACCCATTCTTGCCTAAAAATTGTTATTTTTATTATTTTCTCTACAAAGGTAAAGTATTGAAAATTTATAAGGTGTGTCCAGGCTGTCTACAATGTGCAAGGTTTCCTTGCTTGTCTAATTTTTCAGGGGTGCCCTGATGGATGAAGATCAATCTGGTGTCAAAGTTACACATAGTTTAGAGTGTCCTGGATGTTCAGTTTGTTGGGTCTCATAGAGTGTGTTGAGACATCCAGAAAGTACAGGTTTCAGTGCAGAGGCTTTCACTGAATTATTACATGATTTAATCAACTCTAGTCAAAATGGTTCACAGACACAGCCAGTCAACATTCTGATATAAATTTAGAGTTTGATATGATTTGATTTAAAAAAAACAGCATGTCCTACCTGTCCATCTGTGATGTATCTTGCCTTTATCTGAAGAAAGTGATCTGAGATGTGCTCATCGTCTTCATCCAGAATAATATTCTTGGTCAACTTTACTGCCTCGTGGTCATGCTCCTCCCCTGAGCCCAGAAGATTCTTCTCATTCTGCCATGACCAAGATAGTATTGACAATAATTATTGATTACTCAGGGCTTTCAGTAAGAGCCGGCAGCCGGCAAAATTCGCCGGCTATTTCACTTCAATCCGCCGCCTACTTTGACGGAAAATATCCATAATATAATAGAAATAAATCAGGAAACATTCACAGCAAACACACCTTTACCATTTGCCAAGATTTAATCATGAAAAACACCAAAAAAGCTTGCATCTGTCTTGATTTATTCTAGTGCTGAACATTCTGTGTGATGGTTCGTGATGATTTGAACAGTGATCCTGGTAACCTTGCATTTTTTTGCAAGTTGATCTTTAGCCACCTACTACTTTTCCAGTTTTGCCACCTACTATGATTCTTATTGAAAACCCTGTTACTGGGGTTGATACAGTCAGATAGTGTCTGATAACAGGAGTTGGCTACTTAAGCCTCAAAAACAGTCAGCTGGTGACTGGACGCTGACAGAGGTCAAAAAGGTGGTGGAAAAAGGAATAAAAAAGTAGCCATCTATCCAGAAACTAAAATATGCTGGAATGAAGGGACTATGAACAAGCAGTTCAGATGTCCAATACAGCAATATGAAAACAAGGATATAAAACTAAACTTTGAATCCTACAAAGATAATTTTCATCTTCTTTAATATCAAGGAAATAATACAAATAATCTTTATTTTAAGTTCAAGTTAGACCTTTTTGAGGAACACTGTAGTAGAAGTAACTAAAGATGAAAGTAGAGTTGGGTGAGCTCCAGGAATCTTAAATTTTTACTTCACTGCATAATGCTATAGCCACAATGTACGTACTGATATTTAGACTCCAGGGGGGGGGGCAGGCTAAAGGTGGGGATTAGACCAATGTGTACTGCCCCAGGGTCAGACATTTGTCGTTCATGCTCTGCCCCATGGTGGGGAAATTTGACAAAAATTATGACTTTAGACCATCAAATATAATTATATAACCAGGTGGGACCTTAGGTTTCATTTGACCAAGTATACAGTCAGCCCAAAGGTACCTAGGGCATTTGATAGAAAAAAATAAGAAGACGTCTAATCCCCAACCCTTAGCCTGGCCTCTCCTCCTGGGAGGCTCAATAGACCTTATTCATAAATGGCAGCGATTTTAATATTCTTTTGTCTACATCCAAATTAGCCTTACTAGCCTCGTTTAGGGTAGCATATTCTTTTGAAAGTTTAACTCAAAAACGAGGTTAGTAGGGCTAATTTGAATGAAGACAAAAGAATATTAAAACCGCCGCCATTTATGAATAAGGTCTATATTGATACTGTAGGTGTATAACTGAAAGTTACCTTGTTGTTGAAACTGTCTTGCTGTCCAAATGCTGGTTCAGGGGCCTTTGTTATAACTTTTGGCCCTTCACTGGTTGGTTCTTCAGAAGTAACGACTTGCTTCTCTGGAACAAACAAGGTCTACAAAAAATAACATCTATGTGTTAATGTATAACAACAAACCATAATCATTAAAAATTCCCTTTCCAAACATGTTAGGGTCAACATTTGGTTTCCTCTCCTGATGGCTGTTTTTCATTTGTGGCACTCCAAAGAATCATCACTTACTGTACTGTATATTATCCTTCCTTCTCAGATCCTACTCTACGCACTACATCCATGTCTTCCTAGGTCACTACCAACCTGCCTAACAGGGTCATCCATCTCCCTGAGAAACACATGTCAATTATGCCACCTTAAATTTGATGGAGATCCAACTGAACATTTTATGCAACTGTCAATGTTATCAGGGCTTGAAATCTACGACAGCCATGCAGCATTTGCAGTGGATGCCCCTGGTTATTGCCGTAATGCCCCCGGAAATGTGCACAATTTATGGCCACAAATGGCCTGCCCCTTTTATGTTGGGTGCCACCGTGCTTTTAAGAAACAGGTGTTGAAACATAGGTTATTTTAAATTAGGGTATTAACAATTTGGTGCCCTTTGACAATTGCCTTGGTGCCCCATTTTTGGCAAAACTCTTGAGTCTAAAAAGACCGTGCCCCTAAAATTAGAGAGTTCAAGGCCTGTGTTATGCTCGTTGGGGGGAGGGTGGGCAAGGGGTGGGGATTTGGCAAGATTGCCTTGCCCTGGGGAGAGGATTTTGATGATTGAGACTTGTTTAAGTTTGGGAACTTTGCTACTTTTTGACAAAAGATTATGGACTACGGGAAGGGATTGTAACAGAAATTAATCATCTTTGCATACCCCTGGGAGTGAATTTTGACATTTTTGGGGGCAAAATGTCAAACTTCCAAATCCTTGCCAGGATGCAAAATTAAGAAAATTTTAAGTCGGTCCATCTGGATATAGTTTATTGAATCACAGTTTTTTGGGGGCTTTGACAAGCTCTATCAGGCCAGTTAAATGTGTTCTTGAGACACTTTTACTGGACCTTGGCCAAGTCGCCGGCAAAAGCCAGCTACTGTAATTGATGTTAATTCTGCACCCTGCTTGCCCACCCTCTCCCCCACAGGCATAACATTGATAGGTGCATTAAGAAAAGGTAATCTGTTAATAATGCTGGGCTCCAAAATATTTGTGAGTTCCTGTCATTAACTTAAATACATAAATTTGTTTTGTGGTTAACATAGTTATCACTTGTGGTCTGAAGCTCAGGACCTTAAACCAAAATAATACTGTAAGTTTTATTTAAAGTCTCATCCTAATAAATACCACTGACATGAAACTTGTGTTATCACCATCTAGATCAAATCTACAGCATATAATTGTTTCTTGTTCGTGCTTTTCGTTAAGGTTTAGAACTCATCTTACCTTCATACACACAGAAAACATTGTTGCAGGACTGAACTCATAGTTTAAATTCATGACTAAAGCCATAATTATTCTTTCAAGCAAACTGCATGCTTTGTATATATTACCATATGATTAGTTGTAACAGAAACAGTGACTTCTAAATCATCTCTATGCCTAATCTCATTTATAATTCATCTCTACCAGCTACCACCAGTCACTGGAAGTTTTTAACCCAAAGTACTGGGTAACACACAACAAATGAGGCTGAACAAACAAGATTCTATAAAATGTTAAAAAGAGTTTTCACTAAAATAATCCTAAAAAATAGGCAGTCAAAGACTGCATGTGACTCAAGGCAGAATGCATAACAACAGTAGTTTAAATTAAGAGAATGAAAATGCAAATTTTTTTATGAGTAGCGACTTTAGTATTGGTTTTAGCATAGTGAATTATGATTTCAGAAGAAAAAGTTAAATATACAGTGTAAGCGTAAGAAACAGAAAGGTTTTCTTTTTTTAAGTATCATTTAGTCTTGAACAAGCATAAAGGATAAATAAGTAACCCAAGCCTTCGTTCTCTTAGCCAGCGAGATGTCCTTGACGACGATCACATGTTTGAATAACCGCTAGGAATGCCTGCTTCAATTGAAATGGTTACAACTCACTCATTCACTCATTCAAACCGATGAAATAGTGACAAGAGGATCCATACGGCCTTTTGTCACAAAAATCATAATCTGTTAAAGAGTTTGTGTAAGAATTTGCAAAAATGAACTTAGCAAGGTCAGTTGCCACTTTCTGGGGGGGAGGGGAGGAGAACTGAAGGCACTGTCTTTTAACTGTCAAAAAGTGCAGAAATACATTAAATCCTTCCTGAAACAGTATTTTCAATTAATAACTTTGGAAAAGTGTAACCTTCTCAAATCAATTAACAGAACTATAGGCAGCTGCTGATAGTGTTTACTGGTAATTTACTCAAACTTTTAAATATTATAAAACAACTAAGGGACACTATCTCTGTCTGTTTTTGACATTCAGGATTGGATTGCTAAAGTGTCCAGCCACCAACACCAATTGGTAAACATGGAAAAGGACTATTATGAAAAACCTCAAACACAGCAATAAGACAATGAATCAAATCAAGAGACTGGCTAAGCAATGGACCCCATCAAGACAGTTTGTGACTACTTGTGCGACCATAGACAGAGAGAGCTAAGAACAAAGCATGCATCCATGCATTTTGAATCATTGCACTAGCTTATAAAGTATTACTTACCTGTCCAGGAAAGAGCATGTGGGAGGCAAGTCTGTTAAGCCTTGCTAATTCTGATGGTGTTGAATCAAACTTCAGTGCAATCTTAGCTAGATTGTCACTTTGTACAACCTGAGATAATTGTATTAAAACAAAAAGTAAAGACAATGTAGAACCAAGGCCTGAAATCAAAGGCATACAGTATCTAGAGTTTTTTGGGCAGTACCATTAACGGATGTCTGTTTTGCAAACATCACCTGAAAAAAATTCTTTAAATTCTAATGATTGCATTATGGTGGCTAATTGGGAGAGTGTTAATCTATGCCTTCCAGCTACAACGTCCTGGGTATGATCCCCAGATTTACCAAAAATTTGGAACATTTGTGTGACCTTCTTTTTTCTCTCTTTTTTTTATTTTATTTTATCAGCCTTGCTAATCGCCCTCCTTGCAGTCAAGGACTGAATTACGAGGACGCAGCTCAACGAGGTTGGACCGCAAGCATTTCAAAGGTGCACTAATTACTCACAGACGATTTGGGTTACAGACACATACACAATTGCAGCCACTTTACAGCCCTTCTGCGACCTCAGAGCACAGCACCACAGCCAGAGTGAATAAGCTGGGAGTCGATTTTTGGTAAGGGAGGAAAACCGAAGTACCCAGAGAAAAACCCTCGGAGTCAGATTGAGATCGACAAATCTCAGCCCACATTCCGAACCCGAGAGTTGTACACGGGTCGTAGAGGTAGGAGGTGCGAATGATGACTGTTACGTCAACCTGACTCTCTCAAAGCTTACTAAGTTTTCCATCCTTAAAAGGTTGTTGGTAGTACTTGTGATAGATTGGTGTTCCATTAAGGGGGAATCTAGGACTCTCATCTGCTTAACACAACAAAAACAACAAAAACTGGAGATAAGTGCAACCCCCACAGGCCATTTGACTAAAAAGATTAGCTTGATAGAATTATAGAACACAAAACAAAAAAACATCACTGAACTGTGTAAATAAATCACTGAAAATACAAAGTGGTAAAGAACATGTTCTTTTCTTTAAAATAAAGATGATAATGTAAACATTGCACATTGACTTTTATTGCATTTTTCATTTTGTGAAAAATTTAAATTCAATAACAACTTTTTTGGCATCTGAATTTTGCACGTGAATTGTTTTTTTTTTGTTTTGTTTCTTAGCTACACTCAATCATTAAAAAAATTTCAACTTTCAAAAATAAAACAAATATCTCTGCAGCACTCAAAATTCTCTACATCTTTATGTAATCATAAAATTAAAAATATCTTCTAAATATGTTTGGAACTGATGTGCTTCAAATAGTTTATACTTCACTATTAGTTACCATTTATTTCAAAACTTCTGTTTGATTGCTTTTTTACATATAACATAATATACTCGGGTCAAACATAATTTGCTTTTTCTTTTGAATTTTTCTTCTGAAAAAAGTTGGTAAATTGTAAAATCTGCAAAGTTGAAAATTCATTGACACGTAACATTTTAAAAAACAAACTAAAGTTTACAGTTTTACAGTCATACAATCAATATTTCTTGATTTCATGAGGAACATTTTCAAAATACAGGGCTTGACATGGAACGATTTGAGTTAGTGGCCCATCAAGCCAATACAATTCAAAATCTACTGGCCCAACTTTCTTTCATTCGTTTTATGTAGTTGCCAATGGGAGAAATCAGAATTTTTGGCACGCTGCTTTTGCTTTCTACCATTCATAGTTCTGACGAATGACAGATAATACAATTTACTTTCATAAAAAGTTGCGGGCCACCAATTTTCAAAAAGTCACTGGCCTGTACTGGACTGAAAGGGCTAAAAAACCCCATCGGCCCATACATTTGGGCAACCATTAAGATGTAAAGTTATCAAGTACAGTACTGTACTCATTTCTTTAGTTATACTTTAACTGAAACACAAACGGAGTATTTTGCTCCTACAAAAACAAACAATTGAATTATACAAGGTAATATATGAGCATACCGTATACTCCAGAGTTCCCCCAGGTTTCTGATGCATGCCCCTTGCTGCCATGTCCGGATCTTCTTCAAGAAATCAACAAGTCATCGAGTTTATTTAAGGAAAAGGAAATTCAAAACTACAAAAGTGTTTTAATCTAGTTAAAGCAGTGGAAAATATGAGATAAGTAGCAAACCATTTATCAACGGACAAACAAACAAGCGAAACTTTATTATTATAACCTTGAACTTCACGAAATCTTGTAGAAAACATTTTGAAGTATTAGTGTCTCATTGTGTTTATTCGCTCGGAGAGATGATGCTTTATTAGATGCGTAGATTTCGCTTAAAAGCCGAAAGACATGGAAAGAAAATCGGCCATTTTTTAATTTCATGGTAAAACAAATTGCAGGTGACTCATACGAAGAGGAATCAAAGCGGACGCAAGACAGTCGACATATAAATAATTGAACACGATTTGCATACAACAACATCCAGACCGACACACATGTCGCTTTGGTTTTGAAAGAACTGATCCACGAATCGCCGTCGCTAGGAATTTTGGAGTAGTGCCTGTAAGAATGTGTTAAATATTCTCGGGAAATACCCTGTTAACTTAATCAAAATGACGCGACGCGATTTCTAATATTGCAAATAACTAGATTAACGAACATGGGGGTTGGGTCCACACGTCTGACCTCTTCTATAAACCTATGTAAACTGGCGAAACAAATTTTTCTATAAAATCAAATTTGGAAAACAATCTACCTGAAGAAGGAGCTATCAAATGGAGTCCTTTGTCAATTTGTTTCTTGACTTGACTGCTTACAAAAGAAACAGTTTCCCACGAAAGAAAGCGAACATAATCACTTGGTTCTGAAGCCGTTCGTGACAGCTTTTTGTGATGTGGTTTCTTGTGTTCAAACTCCGCCTCTGCATCAACGTTATATCCCTCTGATTTCGACCTGTTCCTGCTGAATAGAAAGCAATAGATTTCGTTCAGAATGCATGTTTATCGTTATTTTCCGTGCTAACTAGCTGGTTGTCACACTTTGAATATAAATATCTGCGCGCGCTGAGTGTGAATTTCAAACACAACGTGCGGAACTAGTAAGCTACGAACGATCAAATCTTTCCTATCCTAATCGTTCTCAAACATCGATAACTGACAAAACTTGCATTTATTACCTTTGAATGTAGCCTTTGACAAGGCTATACATAATATTACATCTTTTTTTTTCCAGACAACAGCTACAATTAAAACCTCGCCACAATGAATCAAACTCTGTTGATGACGAATCAGTCGATAACGCCTCGGAGCAAATCCGTCCGAAAATATCGTTTTACGATATTTCGTAAAACCTCGATAAACAGAGACCACGCTTATCTTGTCACTATCTTACCACTTCAGTATACTTGAAAATTTTGCAACACTTAAATTTAGAGAAATAAAGACATTTTTCAGAATATCGCTAAATTAAAATGCATCAGAACTAAGTATTGTTAAATTAAAATCGATGTTAACTTCAAATTGTCGCTAAATTAAATGGAGTGCAATACGAAATTTCTCGAGGGGAGGAAAGCGCAAGTCAATCAAATTGCCATCAGCGAAAAACTACTATACCACCTGTTGATCTATTTTAAGAAATCTGCTGGGCTTTCTGATCATGATCACTATAATGGTTAGTTTGAAAAAGGGAACTGACTTTATCAGACAATATAAGTAAATATGAGTGAAGGACCGATACGATAGCATTACAACCCAATAAAGTTACAATTTCGTTCAAAATTTTGTTTCAGATCATTGTTAATATGATTTTGATTTAAATAAGCTATTGAAGTTCATGATTTTATTGCAATAAATACATACGTATTAGTATCAAAACTGGCAGCCACTAACATAATATGGGCACTAAGGCCATGTTGGTAGCGGGCATTAATAGCCATTTTAGCTATCCAATACTCACGAGACACAAAAAGCCCTGGGGCGGATCCAAGATTTGGTGGAGGGGGATTCGGACAAATGCCAGCCAAAGGCGGATCATCCTAGATGGGTCCGAAAAATATCAAAATGTAGGGCCTAAGAAAGGTGATTACCAGTGTTTTGAGGGATAATCGTTGGTATTTAGTACCTTTAACACAACCTCAGTTTTTGCTATTTTTGAAGCAAAATGGTCAAAATATTTGCGTTTATTTTTTTTAGGGGGTTCGACCGAACCGACCCTTGGATCCACCCCAGAAGCCTGAAACAGCTGTCCATGGCTGCTAACATCAGGCTCACTTTTATTTATGGTAGATTTAAGGGGTAGTGCCCACTACCAACCTGGCCATAGTGCCTATTAGTGGCTACAAGTTTGATACTAGTACGTATGTACTACAGCCACATCAAAGCATTACTCTTTCAGGACAGTAGCAAGCCTTGAAAAACTGCTGGGGCACAGTCGAATGCCGCGTTTACTAGCTTTTTATGGGGTTTGGGGGCATGCTCCCCCAGGAAATTTATTTATTTATTTATTTATTTATTCATTCAATTTATTTATTTACTTCTTCATTCATTCATTCATTCATTCATTCATTCATTCATTCATTCATTTATTTATTTATTTATTTTTTTTTTTTAATTAATTAATTTATTTATTTATTTATTTTAATTCAATTATTTATTTATTTATTTATTTATTTATTTTTTTTTTAGTTTATTTATTTATTTTTTTTTTATTTTTTTTAATTAATTAATTTATTTATTTATTTATTTATTTTTATTTATTTATTTATTGGATTTTCCAATCATGGAAGGTGAATGACATAATGGGACATTAAGTCCCCTACAAGATGTTTCACCAAACCCAACCCATAAAACCTAATATAAAACTAATTACGCTAATTCCCAACCCACAAAATAATGGCCTAAAAAAAGTGTACTGTTGTCTTGTTTTAAAGTTACTCGTTATAACGTAAATACATAAAACATGAACGATATAACGAACCACTTCACTTACTCATCCTCCGTTAATTCCCTTAATTCCTTTGACATATTACAGATTAAGTCTGGTTTCCGCTTCTCTTCTTGACGTTTGGATTTTCTGCATTTTAGAGGAACGAGAGAATTTGAAAGTAATAAAATTAAAAGCACCAAGCTTTTGAAAAAGAAATCTTAAAAAAGGTTTTCAACTTTAAAGTTTCATGTTCAGTGAAACGATCACCAGGCAAAGGAATTAGTTATCGTTGAATTGCTTTTAAAAAAAGTGAATATTAGACAACTCAAGGTTGAAAATCTTGTGATTGTAAGTGATATATACCAAAAGTACGGCAAGGAACTGACGTTTCAAGCGTTAAACCTTTGTGATATTAACTGTAACTTAGACAAGATAAGGATAGAAAATTTATAATCATTGCCATAAGGCATAAGCAATGCAAGAAGCTGACGTTTCGAGCGTTGCCCGAGGCTGCTCTAACAATAATATTAATATAACGCCATGTCCTTTACAGTTCTACTTATAACGATAATCACAGAACTTCATCTTGCGTTTCTTAAATAACGTACAAGTGAAACGGTCGGCTACTTTGAAAAGAAAAGGATATTTGGTGGGTTTTTTACGATTGAAACCGTAAAATTTTCACTGTATTTCGTTCGACTGTCTAATCTGTAGTCTGTCTCTTAGCCTTTACAGCTCGCCATGCCAAGTACAGTGCTATAAAATTCAATGCTAAAGGTTGATAGAAAGCCAAAGGTTCCAATATTAGTCCGTCTCAGGCGTCTGTTAAAAAATAGCTGAGAGCCTACCAATTTAAAGCACATATTCCATGAGACTAATACACAGTAGTTTTTTACCTGGTTTCTGAATGCTTGGAAACTTTCTTTCTGTGAAATTTCAAAAAGGGAGCCATTTGAATTTTTAAATTGATGCAACGGAAAAACTTTGCGTCCAACGATCACCGCTCAACTGTTCTGGTACTAAACTGAAGCAGCTGTTAAGACGTTTGTGTCCAGTAGAAAGAACACTTAAGCAAATTTTGATTTTCCTTGCACGTTGGAAGCCGTCAGGGCTTAAAAATGTGTAATATGCGGAACAGTGAGTTGAGTATATTGAATTTTAACAATAAGCCATAAGCCAAGCGGAAATAACCGGTACCGCGGCAATTTCTTGGAAAATCATAAAGCGTTAATAATTGATAATTTGACTTGAGGAACTTAACCACATCTTAAGCAAAAAAGAAAAAATAAATAAATAAAAATAAAATGAAAAGAGTTTGCAACGGATTTTGTTGACGCAATCGAGGGCGCTAAATTCATCAGAGGTTAATAAGAAAAGGAGGCACTGATTTACGATGTGGGGCGAAGACTGGGAGAGGAGGTTGGGGAGGGGAGGGTTCGAGGGGGGGGGGAGGGGACGCCATTATCAACGGCGGAGGTTTTTCTTGCCTCAAACTAAAATTTCTAGAAATTTCCGGTTACTTTTGATTATTTTCTTTAGGTTGAATGAACGAATGTGGTTACCGCCAGACGATGTTCAGAAGATGTCACTCAAAAATTCCAAAAAATTGACTCCGACTAAAACGAAAGGGAAGGGAAGTAGGCCAGGGGGAGGTACTCAGTAACCTTCTCCTCCGTTTTCTGGATCCGCAACTGCCACGATAATGTTTTTAAATCAACTCATAGGGCAGAATGCTATTGTCTTTTTGGACATCGATGTGAACTTATTTGAATATCAATAGCACATTTTTACGCTT
>JAOEHV020279761.1:0-12038 GCA_025447995.2 Isaurus tuberculatus | reverse complement strand
AGTACCCGGAGAAAAACCCTCGGAGTCAGATTGAGATCGACAAATCTCAGCCCACATGCCGAGCCCGGGAGTCGAACTCGGGTCGTAGAGGGAGGAGGCGCGAGTGATGACCGCTACGCCAACCTGACTTTCCAAATATAGCTTCCTGGGGGTTTGGCCCTAGATTATGCTACTTATGATAATTCCATTAAGTTGGTTAATAATCTTTGTTACAAGAGATTACAAAAGGATGATCAGTGAAAACTCAGTAGTTGTTAGAGCACAAGTAAAACGAAGCTAGGTTTGCTGATTTAATCTCAAGAATTTTACAAAAATCACTAAATCCTTGAGAGAACAATGATGGTATCCCCATAATTTGCTAACAAATTCGGTAGTAACTAATATGGTCGAAGAAACGGGTAGCATTTCTGTACTAACCCATACATTTATTATGCATGCGTACATTTCATTCAAAAGAGAAAAAAACTGGCCATGAACTTTACCCATTATCACCGCCAGCTACTGATAACTTCTCCTGGTTTCGTTTATTGCAGTTGTTTTGACCATTACTGGCGACTGAAGATGTACCATTTAACTGAGAATGTGTTTGAACGCTTGTTCGCTTCGAATTTGTCATTCCTTCTAGAAACGCTTTTCACCATCTTTCACCATTTTATTCCGCCGTTTGGAATGAGGTTCACACTTGTGACGTCATTTAAACTAAATCACGTGAGATTTAGGAAGTGAAAGCCGCGCGGCAGATTAAACACAGTTTCACACCATTTCGGGTTGGTTCGAACTTTAAAAATCGACCAATAGTGCTTTTCCTTTCATTTTATTTACTGATTTGGTTTTTCATATCGTCTAATATCCTAATTTATTATATAGACACCAATGAAATACCACGATTTTTAGAGTGACGAGAATTTGGTATCCAGTGAAGATACCATTTTTATCTTTCAAAGTGTGAAGATCTCACGGTTGTCATGACGACCTCAGTCTAGCCATTAGTTAGGCTTAATTTTTTTAAAAATTTTGTTTTTAACTTTTATTTGTTTTTTTTAAAATTATTTTTCAATCGTTGTCCTGGTATTTCATCGATGTCTATATAATAAGCAGAATATTACATGTCCGCTTGTGGATACGAATTTAATCTTCTCGTGTTCATTTCGATATCTCACTCACTCGGAGATATTTACTTGAACGCTCGAAGATAAAATTCGTATCCACGTGCGGGCATGTATATCCTCTATTTATTACGCAAAAATTTTAATTTAAAAGGTACTTTAACATAAAGTGGGGGGGGGAGCAATTGCCCCCGTTGCCCCACCCCCTGCACCGCGGCCCCTGTTAACTTTTATCAGGCTATTTAAATAAATGAAAAAGATATGCAATAGATCAATCAAAAAATAAATTTGTGGTGTAAAACCAATAACCACTAACGTCCTACAAGTAGGGAAAACTAATTTAATTTAAATGTTTTTTTTTCCAAGTGAAAACAAAACACGAATTATAAACAAAGACATCGAGTTCTCAAGACTGAAATATGAACCAATGTATCCAGACCGCCTACTAGTAGAAATTGGTGTAAGGGCGTACTTGAAGAACGGGACGGCCGTAACATTGTCAAGTGATATACTGCTCAAGGCGATTTCACCCAAGGGAACACTAGCCGGCCATAAGGTTCTCTATGTAGATAACCAGCAGCCAGAGCATCGAGAGAATCACAGCACAAATACCAAGAGATCACATGGCACTGTTATAATTATCATTGTTGTAGTTCTTGGGGGCTTGTTGCTAATATCAGGGTTGATTTACTTTGTATTGAGGTAATGTAACCATGATATTTACATTGAATTCAATCAAAGAAGTTATTTGTTTGTTTTTTTGAAAAACGGCTTCAGTTATCTCATGTTCCCGAACTAAAAATTGCAAACTATTGCAATTTTTTCTGTTAAATCATCGCCGTCATCAACACTATTGGCACCACTTTCACCAACATTATCATCGTCATCACTTTCACTAACATCGTCATCTCCATCAACACCATAGTCATCACTTTCACCAACATCGTCATCATCTCAATCAACACCAGTCATCACTTTCACCAACATCGTCATCTCCATCAACACCATAGTCATCACTTTCACCAACATCGTCATCATCTCCATCAACACCAGTCACCACTTTCACCAACATTATCGTCATCACTTTCACTAACATCGTCATCACTTCCACTAACATCATCGCCATCATTTTCGTCATCACTTTCACCAACATCGTCATCATCTCCATCAACATCATAGTCATCACTTTCACCAATATCGTCATCTCCATCATCATAGTCATCACTTTCACCAATATCGTCATCTCCATCAACACCATAATCATCACTTTCACCAATATTACCACCGTCATCATCATTGTCATCACTTTCACTAACATCGTCATCATCATCTACAACATAGTCATCACTTTCACCATTATCATCGTCATCACTTTCAGTAACATCATCGTCATCACTGTCACCATCATTTTCATCATCCGCTCTTTAACTACCATAATAAATACTTTATTTGGCGTCTTTACGCGCAGGGAGTGGTTACCCAATCTCCCTAGCCAGAGGTTAATGTTTAAGCGGTCGACGGCACAGATTTTGGCGTATAGGGAAGAAAACCGGAAATTCCGGGTAAAAAAAACCCCTCGGAGTCAGACTGAGATTGACAGATCTCAGCCTTCGAGCGAACCCCAGGATTCGAACTCGGGTCCGTAGTGGTTGGAGGCGTGAGCGATGCCCACTTGGCCAACCTGACTCACCATTACCACAATCATTTCAGTTTAATTCTAAGAGGAAAAAATTTTATTTGTTACTAGGAAAGAATTCCCTTGAGGATAAGCTCGAGCCATGAAACGAATCCAAGAACAAAATTCAGAATATCATCATCGTTCTTATATATTTTATTTCAGGAGAAGGAAGGGACTGAGAAGGCGGGTGGAGGGACTGGAATCTCCGGACCAGGCCTACGCAGCCCTGCTGAGCGATGATCACGAAGAAGAGAATGTAGATGTTGGAGGGCTTCTTGTACCGCCTAATGAGGTCCGTAACAACACGGCTTCGGATGCTTAACAATAAGAGAACTATATTTAGGTTAAAGCTAACCAATAGACAGTGTTGGAATTTTTCGACTTATACTTACCAAAGCCTCGTTTTCATGGATAACACTAACTAGTTTGAGAAATGTCAACTAAGTTACCCCCTTTATGGAGCAAGCATGCTGATTAATTTGGGCGTCTGTTCAGTCGACATTTGGTCTCAATAAGACCAACAGCGGTTTGTTTTTTGTCAGGTGTTCGGATAATATATTTGCATAAATATTTCATGATCTGTTAACTTGTTTTACAAAGCAAGTTTCAGTTTAACGTAACTTTTAAGTGATAATGGGAAAAAATGTTGCCGAAACAGGCAAAAAATGAATTTTTGCTCGCCCGTTTAAACTTTCCCTTGCTTCGGCCATAGCCAACCTTGAGCTTCGATTGCTGTTAGATACTGCATTTTTAATAAAATGATTGATAGTAATTATTACATTTTAAGAGTTTGTGACCGTATGTGTTCACGAGTTAGTAGTTAATTGGTTGGTCAGCCCTTAATGGCAGTCAGAGGCTTAACTGCTTATTATTTTTTGGAATTGAGTACAGGAATCCCCAACGCAGTTTACATAATTATTATCTTAAGGATAAATTCCCCTTACGACATAAGGCATACCTTAACGTCGGCCAAGCATATATAGCTGACGAAAAGTTAGAAAGCGAGCTTAAAGCATTTGGGCAAGCGTAAATAACCATTAACAATTAAAATATAAGGTTTTTTTTAAATAAAGAAACGGAGATATGTTAGAGTTCATTACGTTTCAGTGTCGTAAAAGTAAAAGAAAAGAAAACCAGTCAAAACCGGCCAGCAACGTGAAAGTGCAAAAATACTTTTTCGCAATACGAACCAACATCTTTTTTTTCAAATGTATCTTATTTGGTTAACAACTGAAAGCCTAAAACGAGAAAAGGGAACACTAGTTTGCACTTTTTGGCAAAGAAATTTAACATTTCCGTAGAAGAAGCAGTTAACAAATTCATGAGGATATGTTTGGACTTTGTGCGATGATTGCAAAAAGCAAAAGAAGGTCTAAAACCCAATGCTGCAGATGAGACAGATAAAACCATTTGGAAACAACACGACATATCAGTCTTACGTGTCGTAACACTCAGAATCCCGCAACACAGAGAAAACACTAAAACTGCCTACGACGCGAAATTTTATTTGCACATTTTGGAAAATATAGCGTTTTCAACGTACAATTCCAAAATCTGAGGTATGTAGGACAAATATTTTCCATTTTATAGGCGCTTAAAATTCGGATATTTCAGCCAAAAATTGGTATAGTGGTATAGTAGTTGTCCCGCGCGGCCAAATTGCCACCTTCACAATAGATTATGACGTGCACAAACTAACTTTTTAGGGCCTGTTTATATGGAGCCGAGCCAGCCCGGTAACCGGGCTGGCCCGCATCCCGAGACTGACGCTAATCAGACCTTATTTGTTTATAAAATTCGAGTTGTGCTTATATGAGTAAGCGAGCCGTCCCGCTTTCCGAGATCTCGTCTGGTACAACCGAGGTCTCGGCAACCGGGATGGTCGTTTTTCCATATAAACACACCAGACGGGATGATTTTCATTTTCATATAAACGGAGAAAATTCATCTCGGTAAGCGGGCCAGCTCGCCTACCGGGCTGTCTCGGCTCCATATAAACAGGCCCTTAGGATGGGGGAAAAGCAGAAAAGCGATGAAAGAGTCAATTATTGTGTTGCTGCACTCCAAATAGGCAAAACTGCAAAAACACAAAGAAATGACATGCCTAATTTTTGAACTCAAAGTAAAAATAAAGCTAAATCTCACCGTGTCCCCTACATGACGTCACTCGACCCAGTCTCTGTGACCATTTTTAGTGGCAAAATAACCATTTTAAACTGCGTATAAAATTGCCAGTTTTTATCTTACACGACTCAAACTTTGGAATCGTACGTTAAAACGCTATATTTTCCAAATATGCAAAAAAACATCGTTGAATATTCCTCTAAAAGAGTACTGAGCTGTTTGTAGGCCGTATTCGATATTCCTTTTAAATAAAATGGTGTCATTCAAGCCTAAAATATAAATATATCCTTTTAAAATATATGCTTTAAAAGCATATATTTTAAAAGAAAACGTTTTAAAAGCATATATTTTAAAAGCATATATTTATATTTTAGGCTTGAATGGCACCATTTTATTTAAAAGGAACAAAAAAAAAACATCATGCATGTCCAATACAAACGAATCGAGTCGAGTCGAATTTTAGGTGAGTCGACCCGACTGACAGGAAATAAAGTAGTGGAACATAACTGTAATATAATTTGATACCGCTTTTGATGAGTAACAGGAAAAGAGATGTCAAAATATTACTGGAAGCAAAATTTAACGGAAGTAAAAGTCGATTGCCGAACCCCAGACGGTGATATTGACGGGTTGACTCGACTGGAGTCGACCCGTCAAATGAAAAGTCGAGTGGACTCAACGGAAGTCATTTCGTGAGACACTTGGAAAAATCTGGCGAGATGATTTAAAGTCTAGTGGGTCGAGTCGACCCGTCATATGAAAAGTCGAGTGGACTCACCGGAAGTCATTTCGTGCGACACTTAGAAAAATCTGGCGAGATGATTTAAAGTCTAGTGGGTCGAGTCGACACGTCATTTGAAAAGTCGAGTGGAGTCATCGGAAAAAATGTTGCTTACATTATGACTTTACGGAATGACAAACTTTATTTACATGCTAGATGTTAAATGAGTTTTGGTTGTTTCTAAGCTGTCAGCTAAACTGGTTGGTAATGATTCGATTATCCTCACAAAGTCTCTCTTCCAAGGCTTGAACAGCTGCCAGTGTCAAGACAATCTTGTGTCTCAGTAAGATGCTATACACGTTCAAACCTGCCAACAAAAACAAACAAGTATTGAATGAAGCATAAAAAAATATGCTAATCAACAGATCAATAAACCAAGCATACAGATAACAGCTCAATCGATCTCCGTTGTTCTAATTGCGAAAAAAAGCCCTCAAAAAATTCAGGCTTCAAAACGATTAGAGCCCATAACCCCCGTGATACCGGTCCAGCGCTCTTACTGAGTCATAAGCTACAATATAATAAATTAAAAAGTCAAAACGCCGTATATGAATTTATTAAAATACTTTATAAAATAATTTGAATACGCGCATTTTCACTGGTTGAGAGGTATTTAATATTAGCCTATACAAACACGGTTTTGACGTCACATAATTTTACAAAAAAAAAAAATCTGAATAAGCGCTCTACATGCGATAAAATTTGAGATTTTTTAAATCGAAAATAAAATATAGCAGAAGGTATCACCAGCTCAGATCTAACGGAGTTCAAACAAACAGCATTGGGTATCGCTACTGAGGTCACTTCACTCAAACATCAAACAAAACTTTAAACTCCGTTTTGCGTTTCCGGATTCAACCCGATTTTGGAGCTATACAAATTATTAAAAGAGCTCACTAGATAAATTTTAGGTGTTAACTTTGACATAGTTCAAACATCTTTATTAGTTTTTATATTATTTTCCCTCCAAGTCTATCAATAGCTCTTTGTAAAATAACTAACCAAGGGCATGTAACTCAAGTTTCATTTCAGTTGCTGCAAAATTCAAAAGAAATCTGCATACCGAACAAACCAATGTACTTTTCTGTGAGGTATACAAGTGTACGAGTGAGGTTATCGACTTGAACACGAGAAAATTAAATTTGTATCCACAAGCGGGCATGTAATATTCTGTTTATTATATAGACACCGATGAAATACCAGAACAACGATAAAAAAAATAAATAAAGACTAACTATTGGCTAGACTGAATTAATCACGACAACCTGATATCTTCACATTGTGAAAGATAAAAAATGGTATCTTCACTGGATACCAGATTTTCGTCACTGAAGAAATCCAAGTATTTTATCAGTGTCTATATAGTAAACAGCTTTCGTCTTTTCTGGCAACCTACGCCCTCATCCAAGTTGACCGATTTTCCTAAGCTCTTCTTCTGACACAAGTAATATTGACAAAATTGTTCGAAATTTGCATTAATTGCCCATCATGAATTTAGCCATTTCAAGCGTTGCGAGATAAGTTTCTGAAAAAAAGTGTAACAACGCCTACAGTTCTTCATCAGCATTCTATCTGTGATAAAATGCACGCACGCATTCTCTATAAATTCTCATATGCTGGGCCCGGTTGTTCAAAAGGCGATTAGCACTAACCCAGGATTAAGTTTTTATTCCGTGTTCGTCTTTCCTATCTTCTACAAACTTATTTGGCTTGGAAATTTGGGGTTGAAATGTTAATATTGTTTAAAAGTCTAAACAGTGTTTTCGAGCAATGGAAATCTTTTCTTGTGAAGAAATCGACGTTTGAATTTTGACTTAACCCACGGTTAAAGTTAACCAGCTTTTGAACAACCCAGCCCTGGCTGTTAAATCGATGAACCAGTCCGACATCTAGTACGCGAGTGAATGAACATCTCGTAAAGGCCGGCGCACACTTGAGGTAAACGTCTGAGCTCTACGCCTCGCGAGGCAGTTTGCTCAGCTTGTTCCGCAAGTGTGCGGCAAAATTCTGGTGAGGTAACATATGTTTCATTTTGATTAACCTCAAATAAAAGCATTTCGTTTCAAGTTGCAATACGTATACCGTTTGTTTCCACTTTTGCCGCTATTTCGGAATACGCCATCTCTCTTTTGTCTCGGTTTTTAAAATCGGCGGAAGCGACGTCGAAAAGACACGGATAATCTGGCCACAACTCGATAAGCCTCTCTTTTTTTAACAGGTCACTGATAATTCACTAGCGCTCGCTATTTTCTCAGTCAAAACAAACAAAGACGACGCAATCACAAAAAGCGACCTTATTGGGTACATTTCGAATCTGGCTCAGCAAGATTCTCACGTCGTCCGCACACGATGAGAAATTGGCCTTACGAAGCAAAAATTATCAAGCACGACAGATTATTTTCTCAAGACCTCGCGAGGAAAATGCTCACCACACTTGCGGAACAAGCTGAGCAAACTGCCTCGCGAGGTTTACCTAGGAAACATTATTTCCAAAAAAAGTTCGCTATGTTTCCTAGAGTGAGCAAACTAGGAAACAATTCAGTGAAAAGCACTAGCGTGCAGTTTAAATCAGTCCTGGGTCAGAATCAATCCTTCCTCCATTTTGTCGCGTTCTTTGTCTCTAAAATGCATGGGCAACAATGTTTTTCGTTGTGTGAACGAAGGAAAAAATGTTTCTGAATGTGTTGGGGCTCATTTTTGCTTCCAGGGAAAATAGAAAATAGGCCAATAACCATTTTGTTTTACAGCTTAGTTTTATTTGCTTTTCTCCTGAATTAAGAACCTATTTTAAGAACCTAAGTAGCCTAAAATTGTGTTAACTACCATTTATATAAGAACCTGTTCAGGCTACTTCCCAAAAATATAGGTTCTTAGTTGCGGGTTTTTACTGCATCCTAATGTGTAACTTAAATTAGAAGGTACAAGGAGACAATGAAATATGGATTTTACCTCTACTACTAAACACATCTACTCTAGCCAGTTCATGCGCTGCATCAAACAGTGGAACGTTACGATGTCTGTACAATTAGAAAAAACACACTATTATTTTCATTTGTCCTAAACACAGAACAACTTTAACTACCCACTTTTTCAAGTGAGAATCAAATTGTTCAAACTAGCAACGTATTTTTTAATGGAGACAACTGAGACGAATTTTTACGGAACAAGTAAATTTTTATTGGAATTAAACGATCAAAGCATTTGTTCTTATAGCACAAGCATAGGTTTTACATGCCAACTAGTATCTTCAGGGCTAGAGACTAACGTAGCCAACCAGCTACAGACTAGTAAAAATTCCGAAATAATGTTGATAATAAATTATCATCGCCGTAAAGATGAAGAAGCTGACGTTTCGAGCGTGAGCCCTTGATGATGCTCTGACGACATTATTTCATAGTTTATATCTACTCGCCGACGCATTTAATAGTTTTTTTAAAAACTATTTTCTTTAGTAAAAATTCCATTTTGGCTAGTGGGTTTTGGGCTTCACGAACCACTTTGGCTAGTGACAATTTTTGAGCACTGGAAGCCCAGAGGAAACTATTTAAAAGTTAATTTCAAATTTTTCACAAAACGAAATTGAGTCAAAGCGTGCAGAATTTTAAACATCCGCTGTAATAAATATCATATATAATTTGTTGGCCCAAACAAGAACGTTAAAATTACTAAAATGCGAAAGAAAGCTGATAAGTTGAAGTTATTGCACGTCAGTAGTATGGTGGCCGGTTCGATAAAAAGGTACTGAAACTGATTGACAGGATGAAAATAAAAGAACTAAATAGTTCATTGACTAGAGAGTCATTGACTCCCCCTGGACGGGACACTATTCCATCGCAGGTTGGCTCCCAGCCGAAGCTGGTACTCATTTACCGACCTCGTAAGGATGGAAAGCTGAGTAAGCTTTGGCGGAAAAGAAGGTCACACAAATGTTCAATTTTCGGTAGAGCAGAGGAATCGAACCTGGGAAGGCAGAGATCTTACCAACTGCGCCAACCATCCTGCTAAGATGAAGCCAACTGTACTTACGAATCAACTAACACTGCTGATGTCCAACCTCTTCTGTCTAAAATAGGAATCAAATCCTGACAAAGAAATCATAAGTAATTAAAGGATACTTTGTTATTGTTAAGAATTCATTTGTTTTTCAATTCCTGCACTACAACAACAACAACAAGCTTGTTGACGCTGTCTGTGGTCAGTATTCGTTTTCTGATGGCTGCTTTCCATTTTTTTCGATCCAAAGCAGCATCACTTTAAACACCCTTCCTTCTTATTTCTACACACCACTTCTAAGTCTATTTAGGTCGCCCACAAGACCTTTTCCCTTTACATACTACTTATTAACCGAGAGTGAGGTCATTACAGGAAAATATCAGACCGAGGCCTCCTTGCTGTAATGACCGAGCGATAGCAAGGTCATTACAAGACAGAGGTCTGAGATTTCCCAGTAATCATCCAACGGACGAGATTAGTAAGTTATAAATCTATTATATGGCCTTTAGTCTAGTCTCGGAAAAAAAAGAAAAAAAACACTGGAAGTTAATTTCCATATCCACTTGCGTGCGCACTCATTTTAAGTGATGTTCACTCAGCCGAATCCGCATGTGTAACGAAAAACAGGCAAAAATGTTTTCTTCAAAAATTAATAGTTAAAATTCCCAATGTTTTTCAGCAGTACAATGGTTAAATACAACCTTGCCCCTTTATAATCAATGTCGAAAAAATTAATATGCCATGAAAGTTTCACAACATTACCTTGTCACTTTCGACCTCGTCAAAAGAATTAACAATATGAAGGTCTCCCTGAAACGGCAAACAATTTTAAAAAAACCTGAAAACACATTACACACAGCTGCTAATTATACCACAAAATGAATGCACTGTAGCAATAAATCTACTACTGTTATAGTATATTAGTGTTATATTATTCTTATACAAAGTGTATTAATTTTATCATTATTTCTATAAATGCTAGCACCAAACTTTAAAACCAAACTCCACAAAAGATAAATTATATTGTTTGAAGTCTTAAAAGGTTGAATCAATTATACTTTGAACACAAAAGCTTGGAAGTGAAAGTGAAATTGAAAGTCCAGCAAGAAAGATTAATGATTTATTCAATCCCTGCTTCCAACATCTGTGGCTTCATAGCTCAGCTGCTCTGGTATCAATGAGGTCAAGTTATGGTACTCATTGAAACCTGAATTTTTTCGGTTTTTCTCACAAAGGTACAAAACCGTGAAGCTCATTTACAACATTGTTGCTAAACTAAACTATGGTACAAAGTCATCTGCAAGAATCGCTGTACATTCTTGAGTGGTTGTGATGGACCCACTAACATTGATCAACCTCAAACATCTGTAGCTTCATAACTCAGTTGGTAAGAAAGCTGCTCTGGTATCATAGAGGCCAAGTTATGATACTCATCGAAGCTTGGATTTTGGTTTGACTTGCAACTGCTTAAAATGGGCATATAAATATCAAGATCATTTACAACATTGTTGCTAAAATAACCCATAGTACAAAGTCACTTACAAAAATCGTTGTACTACTTTCGGTGGCATTGATGGAACCACTAAAATTGACCTGAACCCGGCAGCTATTGCTTCATGGCTCAGTTGGTCAGAGTGCTGAGCTCTGATATCACAGAGGTTAAGTTATAAATCGCGTTGAGGCCTGATTTTTTTTAGTTTTGTCTTGGAACTACTTAAATTGCAAACGAAGCCATGAAGTTTGTTATTAACATCATTACTAAAATAACCATAGTACAAAGTCATCGATAACAATCGCAAGTACATTCTTGAGTGGTATTGATGGACCCACTAAAATTGATCAACTCCCAATAGCTATGGCGTCATAGCTCATTTTGTAAAGTGCTTTAATATGGGTTATCACAAAGGTTATGAGTTTGAGTCCAGTTATAACCTGCACTTTTTCAGGTCTCTTTTTTGTAATTTCTTGAACTATGTACATAAATGCACGATCTTAAAAACGTTGTTGCAAAAGAAACGCAGTACTTTTGTACTTTTTATAACGTTTCAACAAGAAGTTTCAATGTAAGTGTCGGACAAACACTAAAGAAAAAATTACAAATTATTGGTTAAATGTACTTGAAAAACTTACTATTAATGAAACTTAGTAACTTTCACCTTTGAATGGCCAGCAGCAAAATGATTTTAATTAATGATTTGCTAAACCCCAGTTATGGCGGCGTGGTTGGCGCAGTTGGTGAGATCTATGCCTTCCAACCACAAGGTCCCAGGTTCGATTCCCGGCTGTACCGAAAATTGAACATTTGTGTGGCCTTCTTTTCCGCCAAAGCTTACTCAGCTTTCCATCCTTACGAGGT
>JAOEHV020279540.1:0-12039 GCA_025447995.2 Isaurus tuberculatus | reverse complement strand
GCAATGTGTATAGTAAAACACAGAGGCACCGTTTGCCACTTATTATCATTATATCTATTACATGTATTGTCCCAAATTGGCGTTGAAATTTCGTTCAGTTTTTCTTATTGAAGCTATGCGCACGTTTAACGTCGTTTTTATTTCGAAACTGAATTTGTTATCACTTTACATACTAAAGCAAAATTTTCATTCGAATTGAAACCCGAGAATGAGTTAAGTTTTGCATGACAAAGTGTGTTATAAATTGACGAATTACTCAAAATGAACGACGATTCCAGATTCTTTTCCAGGATAAATTTCACAAGATTTACACTCCGTTAACGATTTCCAAGCAATATCGCATCACGACTAATTCACACAGCTATACTCCTCATAACCTATCTTCTCAAAACTGAATGCGTAAAAACTCGCTCGTTTCTTTTCTTTTTGAATACTAGATCGGCTCTGGTCTAACCGGTTTTTTCTGAGACGTCACTTTCTATATAACAATTAAGGGAACACAATTTCTTCTCGATATCATTATAACGAACATAGAAAAATGTTTGGGGAAAAATCATCCAGGAATGAAAGTCAATCCAGTAACACACATAGACAGCCCCTAAAATCGTTTTATTTACCCAAATTCATATATATAAAGCTGACAAAAATAAGTTTTGATCAACCATTACACCTGTGTTTTGATTTTATTTTTTGAAAAGTTTAATGAGCCTCCAGGGTCTATTTGTTCAAATGCCAATTAGCGATACTAAATCAGCTTTAGATTTGTAATCTCATTCTAATTTTCTGTCTTAAATAAACTGATTTACGTAAGAAATTTAAAGATGGTGTGTTTGTTTTATTCATATAGGTTCGAATCCTTTTTCATCCATAGTTAAAGTGCATAAGCTTTTAAACGCTGAATTTTCACGTCTACCTCAAAAAAATTGTTTTAGCAGTATCCATTCACAAAAACATACACAATAGGATGTTGAGCAAGCTGTTATGATATGTAAATACCAAATAAAGCTACGTTTAAATTTTCAAAAACTCAAATTAACCACGCATCTGGTACCGTTTCTTGTTGTTTGATCCTATAGAAGTGTTTGATTTTCGACAAGTGAGGTAGCAAACTATTAAATGTGTTATTTAGGACGTATTTTTTTGTTTTAAAAGTATCTCTTACCCTTGTTCTCTTTTTCTCACCTATTTCTGTTAAATATTTTATTCACCAATAAAAAGCCTGTAATTTCTCAGCATTTACAGCAGTAAAATATTTCTAAGCAGTAAATATTGTTTTAAATACGAGCAGCGCTCACTTACCGCTTAAAAGTTTTAAACGCTTCTCACAAAAAAATTCAGTGATCGAATGATAAAACAATTATTAGATTTGGTAATCGCAAAATATTAAAATATTGTGATTTGTCATAGTCTTGCAAATTAATTATTGCCGCTCGTCCAATAATTGTTTATTATTAATTTTTTGCGAAAAAAAAAGAGAGACCTCTTCATATCTTAGTTGTATAACTCTCTATTTTAAGAACCCGACTTTGTGGCGAAAAATGTTTAAAGATGTTATTTATGTCTACTCTCGTAGAGCTAAATTAAATAATGATAAATCATTTATGAAGAAAACCACAAGTCATAGTATTTACTTTTATAAAAATTAACTAAACTAGAAGTGGTCGATCCTTTCAATAAAATCGATGTCAATAGACTTTCCCATATGCTTTCTACAACCTTATTTTCAAATGAAAATAGATTTATCTGATTGCTGAAGTTGAGAGAATCTTCTTTACGAAAATCCCAATTTACTGGGCATTTCATTGAGATTTTTTTACCATTGGAATATATCAATATTTTAAAGTTGTTGGAAATCTCCTAAAAGTTTTTAAAACCCACGAAGACTTCCATACAAATTTGCTAAAATAAATACAATTGTTGAAATTGTCTGAAAGTAGAGACATACAGCGGTCAGAAAATTTGTACTGCAGCAACGTTCAAAGCGATTTTCGACAAGTTTGAATTTAATCTTTTAGCTCAGCTTTGGGAAGATATAAAACATATACATGCATAATATCCAGGATAGATGCATGAAATAATGCACAAAGTTAATTATCGAATGCGCAAAGTTCATTCAAATACCTTCTTGCACTTTCATTTTACTTCATTGCTATTCAACAACAACATCACATCAACATTTTATTATTTTTTTGATACCATAATGATTGAGTTTGTATAGACTGTATAGAAGAATATCGTGATTAACCGTATTAAAGGCTTTTTTCAAGTCTATGAAAATTCCGCAAGTGTATTTTCCTTTATCCATATAATTGTAACTTTTGAATAATATCAATAATTTCATGCACAGTATTGTGTTTTCCTAGGAAACTTTTATATTGCAAATCACACAAAAGGTCATATTTCTCAGCGAAGCTAATAAAGCGTTTGACATAAGTTCATTGATTCCTTTCCAAGTTTGCTTGCTTTTAGATTTGTTTAAAAAAATCCGAGATTATAATTATTTTTACTTAGACAGATGAGAGATGTTAATTTATTCCTATACTTTTTGTATAAATCTCTGTTATTATTTAAAATGTAGTTGTTTTTCTTGTTGATATAGAGATTCTCAGTATAAAGCTATTAAAAGTTGGGTTAACATTTTTTTAGTATTTTACAATGATAGCAACTGCAACAGCGAGAGCAATGACTTTTTTTTATTTAAAGGAGGGGGGAAACCGGAAATCCCGGAGAAAAACCCTCGGAGTCAGATTGAGATCGACAAATTTCAGCCCACATGCGAACCCCAGGATTCGAACTCAGGTCCGTAGTTGTGGGAGGCGTGGGTGTCAGTGACTTATTAGTTCTCGCTATTGACTTTAAATGAGTGGGTTTGTTTTTATGATCCATATATGATTCAGGTCCTTAAAGATAATTGGAGAACAGTTACAAAATTACGGATTATCGTAAAATTTCAAAAGTTCACTCACTGCTGCTTTAGTAGTCTTCTGGTTCTTTCGTCCTTGATCTTGTTCTTGGGCCACTACCCCGACCGGTTCCTCCACGATGTGAACCTCTTCTATTACCTCTGAAGGGAGAATCTAGACAATGAGGTTAAAACCATGGACTGAAATAGCTTTAGTGGGATCATGAGAGGCATCGGCATATAACCTTTCAAGGTCTGGTCTTTATTGATTGTTGATTCGGAATATTTTGCTATTGTGGCTTTGTTTCAGCAGTAGAGCTTGAGTTTTAACCCAACAATAGGCCCAGTTATTGTAAATTTTGCTGTTTTGGCGTTACATGATCAAAGATATCCAGAACAGAGCTATCGAATTTCGAGTCAACTATAGATGTCATTTTCGTCAAATTTCCTTCTTCTTCTCCATAACCAAAGTTTCGTGATTCTTCGGGTAAATTTGCATATAATTGGCGCGAAATTTGATTGTTTACGGTTTGTTAACCTAGGTGCAACGTCAGCAACTTGTGTGGAGATGTAACAGAAATATTCACGTATGATAAAGTTTTATTAAGTATTTTATATTTTAAGATAAAAGCTGAAATTCATATGACGCAGTTGTTTTCAAAAACTAGAGCCATGGGGTGGCTTTACCGTGCTGGCTATGGGTCATCGTTCTGACATACGTAATTCTTCAAGCCCCACTCCCCTCCCCCGCTTTCCGTGTCTAGTCCCCCCTGACATTACACATCATAGTTGTACGTAATAAAGAAATGACGTTGAGTGTTCGCTGTCCAATGGGCCACTTTGACTATTCTTTGGGCTTCCTGTCGACCACGTGACGTAGCTATAGCTATCTGGGCTTCCTGTGGACCACGTGCGAATTGCAAAAACTCACATACATACATACCCCGAAGACCGAAACCTAAACTAGTAATTATTTCTTTTTCTGGAGAGCAATGGCATAGGTGTGATTGACGTGTGTTGATTGAAAGTCAGCTTGAAACCATCCTACAATGGAAAAGTAAAATAACATGATCCTATTTTTGTGATTTCATGATACTTCGATTTTATTTTATATGATTATAGTTTGTAGAATGAATAACTAAGAGTCATTCGGTTACATAATGAGAAAAAAAAGTTGTAATCAAAAAACAAACGGGATTTTAGTTTACGTTTTTCCAGACATCAGAGCGATTAGACAAAACCTTTTAAGAAAGTAAAAAAACACCTAGACTTAAAGATAACAGTTCCGCCAGAAAGTGCTTCTATTAATAAAACCTTCTTAATGGGTTTTTGTTTTTGTTATCATATCTATCAAATGTCTCAAACTTAATACGCTTAGAAAAACAGTAACTAGTTAGTCTAAGCAAAAACCTTAGCGTTGTAACAACTCATCCGAAGAATAAAATATGGTACGTTCCCGTTACCTCTTCTTAGCGAGTCCTTAATTGGGTTCGATGATGAGGTCAAACTCCCATTCCCCAACTGAGGCTACGAATATTGCCATTTTACAGAGACATTAACTCCCATTTCTTTTTGGAGCTTGATACATATATCTACCGTTTCATCTGCTGTTTTGGTGTCCTTAGCTTGGCGTAAACCAAATATTTTGACATTATATCGATAACTGTCGAGCTAGACTAACTATGCTTCCACTTTCTTCAGGGGTCCTTCAGTTAAGATGGCTTCCAGCTTTCTTTCAAATCTTTAAAATATTTGTCAGCAGAATGCTTTTTAGCTTTTATATCATCATACTCTTCACTAAGGAAGTCTACACTTTTCATTAGATCATCGTTTTCACGTTTCGACTCCATTTTCTTCTGTAGTTGTGGACACCGGCAATCTGAGATTTGAGATCGTCGTTTTCCTGTCTAAGTTTTTGCATATTATCTTTTGCCATGCTTTTCCTACTATGTAAGACTTAAAATATTAAAATAGTTTAGGTACAACGAAGAGAAAAAGAAAGGAAAAACTTTATTTAACTTTAACTTCATTCTATTTAAGATACCTTCATGCACCAATGATCCTTTGATTTCATTCTCGTTCAAAGAACTTCATGCACCATCCTTTGGCTTCAATATTGTTCAATTCGCTCGACTACTTAAATTCCTTCTAGAATCCCAGAGATTTAACGTGCATATTAAAAACTCTTTTCCGGTTTTCCCAGATTCTCAGACTCTGTCAGCTTTGCAGTAATAGTTCGGATTTTTAAACCAAATGCTTAAAAAATGCGTAATTTTTAATGTGAAATTGCTTATCCTAACAACAACATTAACTACACTTGATTGCTTTCAAAACGTCACATGACCATCTTAACCATTTTGAATGATGCAGGGGCCGCGGAGCAGGGTGGACAACGGGGGCAATTGCTCCCTCCCCTACTTTTTTCCCTGGCTTTAACTAGTTTTAGTTCCCATTAAGTTGTCCGCACTCCAACTCAAAAGTTTGCCCCCCCCCCCCCCCCCCACACACACTCTTAAAAATGCTCTGCGGCCCTTGTGATTGTATTGCATTTGGTGCAAAGATTTCAAGCTGATCCATACCTTTGAACACATAATGTTGTACAACTCAGTTCCTGCTGTTCACTCTTCACTTTATTTCTTTTTCTAGCTATTTTTCTACAGTTACGATATTATTAGTTATAACTAAATCAGATTGTTTTAAACTAAAAAGAAAATTATTCCATTGATCACGAATCAATTAAGTTAAATCCGAGGCTAAGCAAATTTGACCAGGTTTTGGATTTCATTTGCGCTGAGGGTTCGTGCGAATACAACCAGCTTACGAATACACCCTTTCAGAACGTCACCCGAGTCCTTTTTCAGACCGATCTCGTAACGGGCGTGGTTGGTTTTTGTGAGGTCGCGGTTTCTAGATTGAAACATCTGCGATTTCTCCATATTTCCATTGAGATATAATGCGGCTGTGCGTTTTAATCTTTCCCATGTGGCAACCGCGCTGAACCATTCGTCTGTGGGAATTTGACTGTAAATAACAAAGCAAAAACGTTTGAGATCTAAGAGAAAACAATTAATGTTTCCTCTATTTTTATACTGATAAAAGCTACCTGTCTCGTTTAGCCTTGGCTATTACAGTATTATGGTATACCGTATTTCCTCGAATAAACGCCGCCCCGAGTAAACGCTGCACCTGAGAGCCAAAATATTTTTATAAACGCCGCCCTCAAATAAACGCTGCACCCTGTAAGTTTAAAGTTTGAAAAACACAGACAAAAATCTGCAACGTCCAATTTATCTCATTTCTTAAGCATTTACAACGCAACAAGTTGTAGTTTTAAAACTGTAGAGCTTGATCGGTACAGCGAGAGAAAGAACTGTATCATTTTTTCTACTTTTTGAAGAAAAGTTACGGTTGGTTGTTTAAAAAAACAGCATTTTAAATTAAGCCGCCCTCAAATAAACGCCGCACCCAAATCATGAAAAATTTAATAAACCCGTGGCGTTTATTCGAGAAAAAATGGCAAATAAAGTATTGTTGATTGCCGTATTTTCCCGCGCTAGAAGTCTTTAAGATACGCTTTCGCTGTCAAATAGCAGCTACAAATGCTTTTATATACGCTTAACAGAAGCAAAGTATTGCGTATAATTACTGTATTTATTGTATTTTTGTAGTTTTTGTTGCCCTTATATGTCAACAAAAGTTGCTGTTTTGCTTTTTCACCTTTAATAGTTGCAAATCAAGGTTGAAAAGCTTTGACTTCAACAGCTGATCGACCCGAGCTAACTGTAGGATTTTTTTAACTGCAAAATAACTGTCGCACAATTAATTCTGTTAGTGATCGTAAAGTTGCTTAGAGTTAGATGGAGTGTGTTAGCCCCAGAGGGGGGGATACTCCCATATATTGACTATACGGGTATGTGCCGCTGCTCAGGGTATGGTTTTCAGACAATCCAGTCTAGAACAGTGTATAAATCACGGAAAATTTTATTTAGAACAGGGTTAAAATTTTGCAATATTTACAAACTGTTCAGTACAGGGTGCAACAATTCTTCCTGAATATGAAAATTGGTTTGACTGGGTTTTGATGTACGTGAATTTTTTCATGATTCACAGGCCTGACCTCTGTTTTAATATTTAAAATAGTTTACAGGGTATCAAAATCAAGCCATTTCTAGTCTTGAACAGGGTCAGGTTTGTGAAGGTCAAGCGGCACACCCCCACCCGAAATTCTGGTGAGTACCCCCCCGGGTTTGTTCCTCTCCGCTCCTTCTGGTGAATGGTTCAGTCTCAAGATACGCACAAAGGGCCGTTGGTAGCACTGATTAAACACGGAAACTCATTAAAGAAACAGTTCTTTGATTTCAAAAACTATTTTATCGTTTTAACTATGAAACGCGAAATGTAACGCCAAGTTTACTCCATTAAAACGATAACAGAGCTGTTTACGTGTTTCGAATCTCTTTTCGAAAACAGGTGCTTCTAAAGAAGCTAGTCCCGTTCGAATCACTTTCGGTTGTCTACATAAAAATATTAAAATGGTTGAATCACGCCATAATAACTACGCCGTATGTTATGAAGCATGCGCAGTGTTTTAATCTCTGCCGAAAAAAGGTTTTTTGGTCATAGCTGCTGAACCCCGACCGTCCATAAACTCGTATTTTTAATGAATTTATTCTTGAGAGCATAGCCAGATACCCTGGATAATGAGCGATTGTCCCCCTCAAAAGTATGCGATAATTTTGTTGTGATGGACTCTTAGTGATAATGAAAATTTGGCTCGGGATGACCAATTGACAACAGCCGTTCTGCAGGTTTTAAAAACAAATGAAGTTCTCTCTTTCTTCTCTTTGTCTCTTGTATGTAATTTGGGCGCGATTGGAGGTATTTGAGAAGGATTTCGGTTTGGAATCGTCTTTATAGAGTAGAACAGCGATCGCAAAAAATCCCTCTAAAACACCTCCAATCGCGACAAAAATACACACGAGAGACAAGCACAAGGTGAACTCAAGGTAGGTGAAAGTTTTTTCCAATGTTTTCGGTTGCTAAAATTTTGACTAAATTTATAAAATTTTGTATAGAAAAAATTTTATATTACACTAACTACCAGCTTGGGATGCCTGTGACTTTATTAATAACGATGATTAAACAGAGTTAATTAAATCCACCAATTTCAATATGGCTGTCTCTCAACCTTTGGACGCTGAGAGGTTAACATATGCAAAATCCAGATCACGCTTTTATCACCGAAACAGGACCTCCAAACTGGCAAACACATACATTGGTATTTTATCGAGTAGCTTGCTTTTGCACTTCTCTTCAAAAAGGGAACCGTCAAGTTCAACCAACCCGAAGTGCTTATTCTCTTAACAGGGAAAAAGACTTAGTAGTGCGTCACTTACCCGCCAAGTACCCGGATTGATGTACCACCAGCGAGATGCATTTGAAAGATCAATGTTCCTCCGTAAGCCCAAAGACGGAAACCAAATGGCGAGGACCAATCGGAATAGAAATGGCTGATTTGTTTTGGAGGGCTAGGAATTCGTACCCATACCCCTATCGTAAGACTTGTCCGTTGTATGGCGAGTGCTGGAGTGGTGGCATAGGTCCCACGCTGACCGTTAAGACACAGAGCTCTTTTGCCATCCATCGCACGATACACTGCGCTCCCTTGTAACCTATAAAGATAAAATTAATAGCAATTATAATATTGATAGTAAATACAGTATGATAAATATTACGATAATAATAATGATAATGATAATCTTGTTGATGATGATGATGGTGATGATAATGGTGGTGGTGATGATGATAATGATGATGATGATGATGGTGGTGGTGGTGGTGATGGTGATGGTGATGATGGTGATGATGGTGATGATGGTGATGACGGTGATGATGGTGATGATGGTGATGATGGTGATGATGGTGATGATGGTGATGATGGTGATGATGGTGATGATCATCACTCTATTTTGTTAATTAACGTTTCAATGCTTCTAGTAATGACTAAAGTCAAATTTACTACTCAACCGGGAAGATGGTTTAAATCTTGGGATGAAGGCTGATTTAATCGAGGGAGAAAAAGCTACAGTAAACGGAAAAATCCTCGGAGTCGGATGGATATCAGCGAATTAAATGTCAATCCACATGCAAAGCCCAAGGTTAAAACCCAAGTCAACACATATAGGATGGCGAAACGAGGTCTAACCTTTCAACTACCCAGACTCCCTTATTTTGAGATTACATCAAGAAATGACACATTTTATGTGGGTTGCTCATTTAAAAACAACCACTTTCAACCATTTTAGTTTAGTGTAATAACTATCTAAGTATCCATCTCTTTCCAATGTACGTTTTTTGGCTTATTAAAAGAAATTAAAAAAGATTAAACAATCCTAAGGATGAAACGCTGAGTCAATTTTGCGGAAAAAAAAGAATACACAAGAATATTCAGCTCTCGGCAGAGCCCGGGTTCGAAAACATGAGCTTAGCTTGTAGCTTGAAGGTACATATCTTCGCAACTGCACCAACCATCACCTTTTTCTGTACACTCACGTTTTAACGTTTGGGGAACCCAGAAATCCTTATGCCTTTATTATCAGAAGGCAAAACGTTTAACATGGATAAAACGTTAAAAAAGCTTTTTGTGTGCCAAAATGTATTTATGCACTTCGATGATGCATTATTACCAAGTCATTCACCGGGACATGTTGTATTTGCTACAATCAAACAAGGAAGCAAAAAATGTCCAGCCAGTCAGCATTTAGGTGGTATTTCAATTAAACGCTGGTATTGGACCGCGTGGTTGACGCATTTGGTAAGATCTCTGCCTTCCACAAGGTCCAAGGTTTGATCCCCGGCTCTACCGAAGTTTGAACATTGTGCGACCTTTTCCGCTAAAGCTTGCTCAACTTTCCGCTCTTACGGGGTCAGTAAATGAGTACCAGCTTCGGCTGGGAGCGAACCTGCGATGGATTAATATCCCATCCAGGGGGAGTCAATGACTCTCAACCGTTTAACACTACAGAAACCTGAGACAAGCGCCGGCCCGATGGGCCACTTGCCTCGTAAAAGTATTTAGCTAACTAGAGTTGTATCAGTTCAAAAGTCTATGTAATTCTCTGACCATTATTTTTGAATTTATAATCATTCGGGTAAATCCTTCTTATATACAACAAACTTACTTGATATCTCTGTCTTTTTGTGAGCCTAATGACCAATATTTTAGAAGCTTTCCCGGATTGCCTACAAATGAAAATATGATTTGAAGAATCAGTAAAGTTGATTGACTGGTAGCATTTTTTTTTAAAAAAATCATTTTTTTCATTATTAGTTTTCAAGGATCTTGAGAAAATTGCGATGTTTCGTCAGTGTAACTCATTAGATAATCGTAAGCGAGTATTTGTAAGATAGAAAAAAAATTAGCATTCAGAAAACAATAAAAAACTATGAGTTATATTATAAAGAAAGCTTCAGATTAATATGTTTAATTTGCCTATTTAAACTGGGGTTTTCACGCTTAATATGAATAGCCTTTTATTTTAAGCGCGAATTCCGTCACGGCGGAATCCAAAACTTGAAAGCAATGCTTTCGTTGCGCTCTAAGTGTTTACGAATATGTGAGGCTCTATCCGATACGAGATGTTCATTGACGCGCGTAGCTAGGTGTCGGACTGTTTCTCCGACATAGCTAGCTGTGCAACATCGTCATTATTGTAAAAGCCTTTTTGACATAATATAACTTATTATTGTTGACTTCAATGCCGTTATTGATCGCTAATAATAAAATACCTGAGCAAGATTTGCAACATGACGATGTCATCCATTTCTTGTTGTTTGCACATTCTCCAACTTTTGCCCATTCGTTGCATTTTTGGTGCGAGTCATTACACGGAGCAGCTGTGAAATGAAAAATTAGACGTGCTTTTCTTTCCCTTTGCTTTTGCTTATTTGACAGTACACAATCTTTTACAAGCAAGTTTTGTTATTTTCAATGATCAGATGACAACAACAGGGGCCACTAATACGGCTGGAAGCTAACCTGCGATGGATGAGTGTCCCGTCCAGGGGAAATCAATGGCTCTCATCCGTTTAACACTACAGAAACCGGAGATAAGCGCCAGCCTAATGGCCCACTAGGCTTGTAAAAGGATTTAGCTAGCTTAGCTTTAGTAGTAACATACTTTGGCTGCGAAAAGTAACTCCTTGCGCGTGACAAACGGCAATGGCCGCTTGGATCATGCAGAGCATGTTAGCTTTGAGAGGATCCCCAATTTTTTGCCGAAACAACACACAAAATATCTGGTGACATTTGTTAAGCTATCCTGTTTCCTTCTGTTCACTTTGTATGGAAGTTAATCTTGGTTTGCGAACCATTCTCATAAAGTTTAGACACGAAAACATGTAGGCACTGCACAAGCAACTTTTTTTTCGTAACTCGAAGTCATGTAAACACCGTAACTTGCGAATCATTTTTATTGCTTACCATTAAAAACCTTCAATCATTATTTACTTTTTCCAATTTATCGCCTTCTTCCTCTGATATATTGCGAAATCAAACAGCCATTGTTTTTTTCTTGTTTTTGAGAAAAATGTCGGCTTTTTCGCTCTCTTAACTATCGCTCAATAGTCATGCAGTGAGTACGGGAGCCAATCAAACTGAAGGATTTGTGATAGTGTGTAAGTGGATTTATACTAAAACACGACAATGATATACGAGCAAATATAAGGAGAGATGATTGAGAGTCAGGTGCAACTTTTTAACTGATTCTGCACTTCCATTCATATTAAAGTTAATTAAATAAAACGGTCCTTTTTAATGGGAGTTATCGATGCATTTGAGAAAATCCTACATTGTTAAAAAGTAATTGTTTTGTCCCCATTCGCAATTACCTTTGCAAGAAAGGCAGCAGTTTCTTCTCATCCATTTAGGACTCTTTTGACACTCGTTTTGCTTTGCCCATTGACTACATTTCTTGTGTGTGTCAGTACACCCTCCTCCTTTAGGGAAATGAAACCTTCTCGTTAGCAACTATACTACATTAGTATAATTACAGTTGTGACTATCAAAAATCCTGCGTTCTGATTGGTTGAAAATGACAGCTTGTCCTGTGATAGTCACCTAGAGGTGACTATCACAT
>JAOEHV020279430.1:0-12039 GCA_025447995.2 Isaurus tuberculatus | reverse complement strand
CCGCCCCCCCCCTCCTCCCTCTGCCCTTTTTGCAATATCTTGTTTAGCCAGGCCTTAGAAAACTTTATGTAATAAAATTATTTTTGCATAAGTTGCTTGTATATGTTCTTATTATCCGCGAAAACTTTTATGTGTTATTTTCAACAGTTCAAAGTTGAATTCACCGGATATGAAGTAGCAAGTTGTTTTAAACGTTTGACTGTTACGGAAATAAGAAAAATACGGGAGTTGAAAATCATTTCTAAACCAGAGGCGAAAATTTCCGACATTCTTTCATCGAAACGATCGCAAGGTCCAAGAAAGTGAAGAAAGAGACAAAACAACGCCGCTTTGGAACCGCTGGCAACGTCATCAGACCCCAATTCATCACCAGTCTCCAGAGACATAATTTAGGCCTTTTTAGCAAATTTGGGGATAAAAAATGGGATTTTTAACCTCTTTATCTATTTTCTATTACGCATTTCGTAATCAGGGTGTTTCAAACTAGCGATTTATGCAAAATAATAATAAAAAATTGTTTCATATGCACTTTAACGTAGTTCCTTTTTTAATTTCAGATCTTTTAGGACAGACTTGCACAAATGTATCCACACCGCAATGCAAAGCTCTCGGGTTTTACAAATTCACTATTGCTTCGCAAAAAATGCAACAAGATGCAGAGCACATCATAAATGATATTCTGGCGACAGAAACAGAAACATGCAGACCAGTATTGACCAAGTTCCTTTGTGCGGAGCTTGTCTCACCCTGCTTTCCAGACGAAGATGAGCCAGCGATCTACCTGCCCTGCAACACTACCTGCCATCAGATATCTGAAATATGCCCGACATTTATTTCCCATTATACAAAATATTTTCACGAGTGTGAAGAGCATCCACCGGGAAATGGCGATAAAGGGTTTTGCAAGGTTGCACAATGGGATCAGCTACTTGATATTTTCTTCATACATAAAAGAGGTAGGACACACAATAGCGGCGCACACAGTGTAGCATAAATCACCTTATTATATGGCAGGCTCGCTGAGCGGGCAAGATGAAGCGAATTCTGTGTTCTGATTGGTTGCACGAGCGGGCAAGATAGGCCCATCTTGCCCGCTCGGGATTTGTAGTAGTAAAGAGAAATTCTTTGACCATACAATAAATCCTTTATTGAACAAGCTTGTTCTGTCAAGATAGCTGGATATTGGCCTCGTTCTTTTTTTACATTTTCATGGACGCAAAAAATAATAACGCAAAAAAAGAACTTGGCCTATATCCAGCCATCTTGGCCTCACGCTTGTTCAATAACACATATATATTAGGCCAAACCAAGTTGATTTGTTTGGGCACGGATTTTTTTCAAAATAATTTGGGTCGGTCGGTCGGAAAAAAAATGAAAATAAAAAAAAATATATATGTATTATTTATGCAGTTGATACGAAGATATTTAGCTTTTAATTAATTTAAACGTTTTCATATTGTGAGACAGAAATCGACAAGCAGAACAACCAAAAACTGAAATTAAAATTGAACGATCACACTTGCTTTTTTTTTTTGCATTTGGGAAAAATGAGGGTCAGTCGGATCCGTGCCCCAACAAATCAACTTGGTTTTGCCTTATAACATTATACAATTAAACATTGTAAAACATTATAACACAGGGTAATAAACCATGGAATAACATTACATTGTATAACATAACCTCACAAATTAGAAAGTGCATAAAAACGTAACACTGAAAAGAAAACATTGCATAACATAACATAGCAAAGCATAACATGACAGAAATATATTGTAGAATTGCATAATACAGCAATATAGCGTTCTGAAGCACTGTATAGCACATCGAAATAACCTAGTAAAGTAGAGCGTTGCAAAGCAAGCACAACAGCAAAGCACAGCATGGCATAGTACAGCATTATAGCAGAGCATTGCACAGCTCGGCAATATAGCATAGATGAAAATTGCATAATTTTAATACGATAAAAGATCCTAGTATAACAAAGCATTAATAGCTTAGACATACAGCATAGCGAAGCACCTCATCGCATAACAAAGCATAGCACGGCAAAATTACAATTTAGTACAATAAGGCAAAATACAGCAATACAGAAAGACATATATAGTTTAACTGTTAGCATATACCTTAAGTTTATTTTCTCTTTGTTCTTCTTACAGTGATTAAGAGCCTAGCAGAACTCAAGATGCCCCCCTGGAAGATCGCGACTTGTGTCCTTGTTCCGATAGCTGTTGTCTTGATCATCGGAATAGCAGCTTTTATTGTGTTACGCAAAAGAAAACTTCGTAACGATGGTTTTAAGCACAAAACTTTAGAAGAATAGGTTATTGTTTAGTGTTGATTTCAAAACAAAATTCATTCGATGTGCTAACAAGTCTATCTTTACACCGCTTTCTTTTTTAAATAGTTAAAACGTTACTTTAAAGTATTCTTATTTCAAAGACGCGTTTCACAGAGTAAGCAATAACTAAAGAAGCATATACATCAATTTTTCAATTGAAATATATTTTAGTGATCTGCTCAGATTTATGTCTATAATTATCAAACTCTTTAAATAGCAACTCTACAATTAGTTGCAATATCATTCTGACAATGGCAAACAGATCTTGTCGAAACATGTCAAGTTAAACATGAGAAGTGTCTTTAGTTTTTGAAAGCTTTTATTTTCTTTATAGCAATGTATTCACAATTATATTATACTTAAACTTTTACTAATATTACAGTTACTATACTGTTACTGCTATTGCGACTATTTTCAACATTGAAAGACGAAATTTGTTTTTCTAATCGCTCATTCAATTTTACAGTAATCTAAAAATTGTTTGTAGTAAATCAAATGGATGTGCGAATGTATATTATACTTACAAATTACTACTATAGAACAGATACTACTAATAGTACTAAAAGTAAAAAGTATAGTGATTCATTTATATTGCTCCTTTTCCATGTGGATATGCTCAAAGGCGCATTACAATATCAGTCATATCAAGTTCATATAGAGGGAAAATGAGAACATCTTTGGTCCAGCAACTTTTTCAAGGCGAACAATTCAACTGAATAATGTAAAAAATACCTAAGTTCAATCTGTTTTTACCGACTGGGCAAATAGGCAAAAATCGTAAGTAACTTTTCAATGAACTGGAAGGGTTGAGTCTTAGCAAAACCGTCACAATTTGCTCGCCGTTTTCACGACAATGATTACAACAAGTCTGATTTGGTTTACATTTGACCTACGTTTGAGGGACTAGTAGAGTTCTTGACTGAAATTCCTGTTGCTGGGGCAACCGCGTTGTTTCGTCCGCCACATGGGGCTCGGACCATGGTTAAAATATGGAGGAACGCCCTCCGGAAATGCGGCAAACGGAAGGCGTAAAGCATTGGGTTGACAAAGCTGTTGAATGTGACGAACACAAAATGAAGATCCCTCAACCAATGAATCACCTCACAGCTGCATACCGTGCAAAGATTCATGAGGTATACCATGATGCATGACGGCCCATAGGTCAGCACAAAAGCAGCAATCATCATCAAATACGTCTTGGTGACTTTCTTTTCTCTCTCCATTGCGCGCTTGCGCGAACGATTCTGCTCCGTTTCCGTTTGAAACTGCTTCAAGCTTTCCAACTGCTGTTGTAGCTTCAAGAAGATTCGCACGTAGCCAAAAATCAGAATAGTAAGGGAGAAGAACAATGCCAAGTTGGCCATCACAAAAGAATATGTGATGAAACCCACTTCGAAAAACGTGGCCGCGAAACCCAAAGCGACAAGCCACACCCCACAAGAGATTAACATGGCTTTAGAGAAAGTAGCATTAGTTCTGTACCAGAGTGGTGACGTAATGGATACGTAACGATCAACTGTGAGAGCAGTGAGAGAAAGTAGAGACGCGGTACAACCCAAGAAGTAGGTGATCTGAGATAACCAGGAGAGGCTGATTGACAGGCCGTGGATTTCTCTCCAATGGGTAAAGATAGACATAGGTTCAACTAATAACCCCACAAGCAGGTCTGTCACAGACAGACACAAGATGAAAGCACAGAAGGGAGTACGCATATCTCTGTTGACATTTCTCATCACTGCCACAACTACCAACAAGTTTCCGGGTATGGTAAGAAACATGAAAATGGCTGCCATAATGAGAGTCACTGTCGAAACATCAGTCGGCGCCCATACGCCGTGACAGTGCGTCGTCAACATGACCAACAGAAGGAGCTTTCAGTGCTTCGTATGCACCTCAAATGTTTTGTGCTTCTGGTTTACTTTGATGCTGTATCCAATTGATGATCACAGGCAGATAAAAAGGGTGTATAGGAAGCTGCCTGTGTTGTTGTAGGCAATGACTATTTAGCAACTTTTGAAGCAATGACGACTGAAAAAGAAAAACAATGAATATTAAAGGAGTGACGGACTCAGTGGAACAAAAAAGGTAAACACAAGAACTGGTAGCACTTCAAGTACTTGTACCAACTAAATTGGGCGTAAATGCCACAAGGGTTGGAAGAATTACCCCTTCAATCTACCGTAAATAAAAGTGAGCCTGAATGTTAGCAGCCATGGACAGCTGTTTCGGTGAAGAAAAATGTCAGGGCTTACCCACTGACGGGTTAGCTGCCTCGGCTAGGACTTATTAGCCCAGCAATAAATAAAGACAGCTATTTCAGCCTACTCAGGTTTCATAGACCACTTTCATAAATGGCGACTTTTTTAAAATTCTTTTGTATTTATTCAAATTAGCCTTTCTAGCCTCGTCTATGAGTTGAAAATTCAAAAGAATATGTTATCCCAAACGAGGTGAGTGAAGCTAATTTGAATACTGACAAAAGAATATTTAATTAGGCGCCATTTATGAAAGTGGTCTATTAACATTGCGTAACTAACAGTTAGACTTGGCTTCTCACACATTTAATGAATTTCAAAAACGTACTGCTTGTGGGATGTGGCTTGAATGATAATTACATGAATTGGTAGAACATGCGTACTAGTAGTATCACGTAACCGCCGCCTGGTAAGGTACCAGTCTATCAAGCGGAGGCTCGGGATTGATTCCCGGCTGGACCAACACTTTGGGTCTTAAAATAATTGAGGAGAAGGTTCTGCCTTTGTTCTAACATCTATAAATGGTTAGACCTTCGCGTCTTTTCGGATAAGGACGTTAACCTGTAGGTCCAGTCTCCCAACACTTTGTTGGGGAACTTAAAAGAACCCACACACTTATCGAAAAGAGCAGGATAGTAATCCCGGTGTTGTGGTTTGTCTGTTTCACTGAGGGCATTTCCTAATTTATGAAAGATATGTGAGCCGCTGTAGCAAACAATCTAAGACCCTCTACTCTACTGTATCCTGTATTAATTTGCAATGTGAACCTGAAAAGCCCCTTGGGGGAGGTCACAATAACATTGACACTTGTATACTTGCAACCACTAAAAAACTGTAAGTCGCGGAGGGAAATAATTATACTGTAGAACAGATGCGCAAAATGGCCAAAGTTAAAGAATACTAGTAACACACCAGGTGGAACAGTTCTTCAAGATTCGTTTGAAACCAAGTGACGTCACGACCCAAATCTCGCCTCAGTCCCTGGATAATTTTTGAAGTGAAATTTAGCATCTTTCGGCCGCTAAAAATCATGAAAATAATTTTTTCTTGCCAGTTTCAAACCATGCAACCTTGTATACTTGCAACCACTATAATATGGGCACTGAGGACACGCTGGTAACGGGCGTTTACCCTTAAATCTAGCATAAATAAAATGAGCCTGATGTTAGCAGCCATGGACAGCTGTTTCAGTTTTATTAGGCCTTATTAAATGGCAGACTCACTGAGCGTGCAAGATGAAGCGAATTCTGTGTTCTGATTGATTACACGAGCGGGCAAGATAGGCCCATCTTGCCCGCTCGGGATTTTTAGTAGTAAAGTGAAATTCTTTGGCCATATAATAAATCCTTTATTGAACAAGTTTGTTCGGTCAAGATGGCTGGATATTGGCCTCGTTCTTTTTTTGCATTTTCATGAACCTCGACTTAGTCTCGGTCCATAATAACGCAAAAAAAGAACTTGGCCAATATCCAGCCATAATGACCTCACGCTTGTTCAATAACGCATATTTATCAACTAGGCAAAGCTAAAAATAAGGCTCGGGTTCCCATACAATATAATGTTGAACGTGGCTGGAATGATAATCACAAGTGTTGATAGAACATACGTGCACGTTTGCCTAATTTTCATAGAGCCTTTTTTACTGGGTTGCCTGTGGCAAACCAGTCTTAAAATGGGGTTGGTTTTTTTCGTCGTTAAAAATGGAAAAGTTGCGCAAGAGTCCTAACATGGCACGGCAACAACTACCAAATATGGATTTGAGTTGCTTTTTCACGGAACTCGAAAAATATGGCGAAAGCTGTAGTTGTAGCTGTTTTTAAAATATCTTTCGTATCGAGATTTTACAGGCGTTTGACTTGCTATTGACTTCTTTTTCGATTAGTTTCAAAACACGGGATCTATAACAATGTTTTCGAAGACCTATATGGATTGACAGGCCAAATAATTCAAGAGAAATAAGATTACACCACGAACTGTGTTTGGCGGAAAGGTAGAGTTTAAAATAATTTGTGGGTTATCAAAAATTAATTCTTCGATATTTGCTTGCTTTAGTTAATGAAAATCTTATCTCAAAATTTAGGGTATCTGTACTAAATTTGCAAGCAATGAGAATTATTTGTAAGTACGAACTTTATAAATGCAGGGCGAAAACGATTTCAAAAATGCGAGACCGATGTTATTTACAAATTGTCTCAAAACAGGATCTTTGCTGGCTTTGTGCGGCGAACGATTGAACAAAACTTTGAAAATGTTGTATTTAATTGCTTCAAGGTTTTAATTGTACCTTTTTCTGTCTATAAACTATAAATAAACATTTTTATTGCTATTCAATCTTGCGCTAAATAGTCTTTTCAATAAAGCCCGAAAGGTTCAAAATTAAACAAACAGGCAACCCAGTGTACGGTTTAAATTAATTTTTTTTTCTTTTCTCGGCAGTCCAAGATCAGTTCTGCCAACTTTCAGGTTTCATGGAAGCTTATTTAATGTTTTCTTACAAAAAATAAAGCTTTAAATATTTATTAATATTTCAAGAGCCACATACGAGTACCGAAAGTTCCAGGCACAAGCACGGCATCTTTTATTGAAGAAAACAGCGAAACGCTTTATAATTGGGTATAATATCCGCGAAATTTGCATCACTAATTAAATCTGCAGTCAACAGGCTGTCAGTCAAAACCGAAAATCTAAAACATTATTTACTTCTAGTGAAACTTTTACTTAAATTATCTAGAGAACCAAAACCGTTTTTGAAAAAAAAAGGTTTTTAATTTGAAACTTCCCTTTAAGGACAAGCCTTTTCACATCAAAAAATAAAGTTATTTTACTAGTTTCACACTCTTCCATAACCTTAAAGTGTACATGACATCACTCTTTTTTCTTTCTTATTGTATTTGTACACAGAGATAAAGAAAGGGTTTTAAATCTTAGATCCAGAAAGCGTCTACCCTCGTATTTGAAAGGCGCGGGTTTTTGGCTTATTGTACCAAAAACGCGGCCATTGACGTCAGTTGGTTTGATAAACAGCAAGATTGCTGAAATAGCTTAAAACTGTAAGTCGCGGAGGGAAATAATTATACTGTAGAACCGATGCGCAAAATGGCCAAAGTTAAAGAATACTAGTAACACACCAGGTGCAACAGTTCTTCAAGATTCGTTTGAAACCATGTGACGTCACGACCCAAATCTCGCCTCAGTCCCTGGATAATTTTTGAAGTGAAATTTAGGATCTTTCGGCCGCTAAAAATCATGAAAATAATTTTTTCTTGCCAGTTTCAAACCATGCAATATTCTTTTTTTTATGTACACAAATAAATAAAAGAAAAAAGAAAAAAATTAACTACATGAAGGAAGGATATATAATCAGGAGGGGGCAGGTTCTGGTCGAAAGATTTGCTCTAAAATTTCACAGATCTAAATTTAACCAACGTCTCCGAAATACAAAATGTCAGAAAGAAAAAGCAAAAAGTAAAAGAAAATCAAATTCGTAAAAACGTGTTTTCCAAACAACCAAATAGGCTCACAACAAACATATAGGTATATCATTCGTACATGGACTTTTCCAAAGTCGCTTGTCTTTTTATACAAAAGGATATTGCACTTCCTTACATGATAGATCAAGTTTTTTTGTGAGAATTTTGCCATCTTTTGATTTATAAAAATCAAAATTTTTTTCTGTTTTAATTTTGTGAAAAGTAAATATAAAAATGAAGTTTGGTTTAACCGAACCTTGATTAAATTGTAAAAGATGTCATTTGAAGACTAGTGTCATTTAATATAAATTGGTTGAAGATTAAATTTTTAGCGTTAATAATTTGACTAAATCACCAAAGGAACTTCACCCCTCAACGAGAGAATTACAAAGATGCACCGCTTTTATTATCGCATGCTATAATTCAGAATGAACAACGTAATCTTTTATAAGTCGTAGAAAAGCTTTTTATTGTTTTATCTGTAGGAGTCCACCTATTTACTTCTGAAATGAATCTCGGCAGTGGAGCAACTTTGAATAAATTAAAACAGTTTTTAAAACAGAAAAGTTTTAATAAAAAGCAAAGTAAATAATTCAATTCAAATTGTAACAAGATATTTGCTGTTTGATTTGTCATCAGAAATAAACAATGATTTTTTTCTGCCCGTCATCTTTAGCTTTAGGGTAAACAGAATTATCTTTTTTCCATAATGTCTATGAAAAGCGAATTCGTTTTGCCATATACATAATGGTTACAGAGATTTCATAAAAAGTTTTTTTTCCGCCGAGCACGGAAAAGGCAGCTATTCTTAAGATTGTCAAATTATTTTTTAGCGATTTCCAATTCTGTGTTATTGTTATTTTGAAACATGCGATGAAGAGCGAACTTTTAAGTTGTCGTGCGTCCGCCCATCAGAACCCAAAAGGTTTTAAGATTGAACTAGAAAAGGTCCATGATTCGGCTCTAAAGCATTAATGTAAAAAGTTACAACGTCGATTTCTACTAAAAGGTTTTCAATACGAACGTACCTTAAGATTCTATAGATAAACATTTTTTCAACTTAAAAAAAAAACATTTAGTCGAGTTTCCAGCGAATTCTAATAGATAGTAATGTTTTTAACACCAGGAATTATCGAAAAAAATTGGCAGATCAATCTATAAACAGTTTTTTTTTACAAGATCATTTAGCCTTAAATTGTATTCCATGCTTTTAATGATGCAACTTACCCGAAGGTTTGAAGATGTACATAGATTCTTCAATACGTCTTTACAATATCTTCTCCCCTAGTTTTATCGTCTTTATAGTCAAGACATTTAGTGAAAATACACTTCACGGTCTCACTCAAAGTTTAGAACGGACAACAACCGGAAAGCAATTATTTGCTTTAAACTTTTGTTATCGCTTAATTAGAAGAGAAACTATTCCCATAATTTTTTGTCCTTAAAAATTTGAACGCCTCGGCACGGTGAAACAATAGTGAAAATCCAACCCTGATTACGTGTTTCCCTTTTTTTCATTTTCAAAAAAAAAAAACTTTTTATTTGTGGTATATCAAGTCCTAACCCTCGCCTTTATTTCTGCGGAAAAACAAGATCTCTTTTTCAGAATAAAATATTGAGAACTTGCAGACTTCGTTTTTTATTAGATAGCTGTTGCAATAAAAAAAAACGAAACTAAGAAATAACTTTTTTTTACTCGTATATAGCTACGGTCGTTCTTTACGTGCAATGCAACAATGGCGTTTAATGAGAACGAAAAAGGGCAGCTTCCTGCAAGCCTACTTTCACAGTCTTTTTTTACGTTCTCTTCAAAACTTTAGCAATAACAAGCAATGACTGAACTGAAAAGATAAACGTTAATTTCACAATTTGCAAAATTTTGTTTTCTATATGATAAACAAACAAAAGAAGTTCAGCTGCCGTTTTTTTTTTACCGAAAGCTTTTCCATAACAATTGTATTACAAGGTGTTGATTATTTTGACAAGAATTGCCAATTTGTGTGGTAAAGTAACACGACTCAAAAAGTTTGGAATACGAGTTGATATTTTTAAGCCTAGATATTTGGCGTTGATATATTTTTGTATTGCCCTCTCGAACACAAGTATTTCCTCATTAAATGTCGTAACATATTGTTTGCCAATTTACGCATTTGAATTTTGAAGTTTTGAAGACTTGGTGCTTACTTCTTCTATGACTGCTTTCACATCTTATCCTTTTTTTCAAAGAAAACTAACGATATCAGAAACACGCTTAAAATATTAATATGTCATCACCACGGGCACCGCGCAAATTCATCATTCATTACTTTTTCTCTAGGCAACACTTTTAGTTAATATACTTCTAAACAATATAAAAATTAAATTTACTGTTGTTCTTTTTCATTTAACTATTCCTTGTTTATACACAATACGGAGATTAGTCGATAAAAGAAATGATATTGATGATACAAACTGTTAGAAAACTTAAAATATGAACAGAGAAATGCATGTCTAAGTATTCGATCTAACACCATGAAACTGTTTTGTTTTGTTTTTTAAAAAAAATCATTCCTCGAACTCCAGCTGCTTTTTTCTCATTGCTTAAGGCCGGACCAAAATTACAGATTCCGTGTTTCAGTTCATGGTTCTCATGCAAATTTTGTTTGATTTGAAAAATCTAATTATCACCTATCTTGTTTGTAATAGTTAATAAATTGATTTAATTTAGTTTTTCGACTCAAAACACAGCGAAATATGTGTCATTGAAAATGTTATTTTAGATTTTTAAAAACATTTCGGTGAATTTCCCGGAACAAATATACCAACAAATCGGATTAAAAAAAACAAAAGGTCCAAAATTTTTTCTTCTTCTTGAAAACAAAAAAGTTCTTGAATTTTCAAAAATATGGTCTAAACTATATCAACCTGAAACAATCCAAAATGAAATAAACGCACACACATTAAGAAGTTTTTTTTTAAATTCAGTCTTTATAATGTACAATTACACACCGATTTCATCTAGTTTCGGAGAATATTATATTTTTTCTACTGATATTTGACCGCAACGTAGAATGATTGTAAGATTTAACGGAAAAAGATGATCACACAAATGTACAAATTTCGGCATAGCCGACGAATCAAACCTGGGATCTTGTGGTTGGAAGGCATAGATCTTACCAACTGCGTCAACAAGCGTACTTAGCTTTCCATCCTTAGGAGGTCGGTAAATAAGTACCAGCTTCGGCTGGAAGCTAACCAGCGATGGATTCAGTGTCCTGTCCGGGGGGAGTTAGTGATTCTCATCTGCTTAAAAATAGTTTAGAAACTGGTGATTTAATTAGCGCCGGTTAATCAAGGCTCGGAAAAGGGTTTAGCTTAGCTTCGAATGATTAATAAGCAATTGCGCAAGTAAAACCTGAAAATATCGGGCTTAAAATGGGATTGTAACCCGTCACCTCTGTAACCAGTGTTGCGCTTCTTACCAACCGAGTTATGAAGCCACAGACTGTTGGAGCAGGTCAATCAGGGATTCATATTCGTTTTCGCCAGCCGGGCAAGTATTCCAGATGATATATTTACCCTGGCAACATTTTGTTTGCCCTTATTTTAGCACGGAATCATGAAAAGAACGGTGATAAAATTATGTGTAACGGAAACATTTTGCTTTTTTTTTGTTTTCATCCTGCCGAATACACTCTCATATATTAAAATTTTGTTTGTCACTTGAAATGGTATCACAACAGTTTTAAGGAGTTTTAACCAAACTGAGAAACACATCATTAAACCTAGAGCCCAAAATTATGATTTCATTGCAGACGAAAGTTGCATGCTATTCTCTGTTTTCTGATCAAATTTCAAATTGTCGAGAAGTGATCAGAACGCAGGTTAATTGTACATGATAACATATTATTATACGACAATCGGCAGTGATGAGTCTCTTCTTGAATTGTACACGAAGTACGCTTTATTTCTTCTATCTTCTTCTCTCTAAAACTAA
>JAOEHV020279319.1:0-12040 GCA_025447995.2 Isaurus tuberculatus | reverse complement strand
TTTTTTTTAAATCACCCACCCCCCCCCCCATCCTCAAAAATCAAATGGTCGGCCCCTTTAGAGCCGGAGATATGGACCGTGGACCGGCCATTAAATACATCCCTGGGATGTGTCTAGAATGATAATCACAACTATAGATAGCACACTGACGTACCTCAGTGGACGAGTTTAGACTTGATTTAAGATTGCGGAAATTCCAGTCATTCCGACACATATTATTGCTTAGCCTCTCTCAGTGAGGTTAAAGTTGAAGCTGGACATGACTAAGATATTATTGGTTTTTAGTAAATTGTGCTTTGTAGAATAAAAATAAAAATTCTCAAATCTGTTAGCTGATATTCTCACTTTAAAAAAAAAAAGCAGTCCTCTACTCCTCGTTTCATTTTTTAAGTGGCAATCTTATTATCTGGGCCGACACAGACTTCCTCATCTTTCTTCTATTCTTCTTTTGTCTTATTTCGTTTTGCTTCTTCTTAGTTGCTCTTGCTTCGTCTTCTTCTTGAAGAGAGCTCTTACCGAGCCGAAACTGTCAAGAAAAAGAAGCAAGATCAAACTAAGAAGAAGAAACAAGGGCAACTAAGAAAAAGCAAAACGACATAAGACAAAAGAAGAATAGAAGAAAGAATTTTCATTTTAGGAAAACCAACAAAAGAAAAAAAAAATTTTTAAGTACGTTGTTCAAACTTCCTTGAGCATCGACATGGTGCTTTGGAGTCTCAAAGTACTCTAATCAACAGCAAATTATTATCTAGAGTGAATGTCGAACTGGAAAACAAAAGAAAAAGACAATTCTTGGTCAGTTAATTCCTTTTGTTTAATTTCTGTTTTGTGTGAAGTAGTTTGTTTTTGCAGTCGACGTTTAAAAGGAATTTGTTGATTCCCTCAACAATAGAAATACCTTACACGATAAACTATAAGGACAATATTGCTTTTTTGTAGAAGTGATTTTAAAATTACTTTGTTAAATAACAAGATTTTCTTTTCCAAAAAAATACAGTAAAAATTTCTTAAAGTATCACAAAATTTGGACTTTTCAAAATACATTTGAGATGGAGAAGAATTTGTTAATCAAAATTAATTAATTAATTCAGTTTAAGTAGATAAATGTGGGGGTTACGGTATTTTTGTCAAATTTTGAGACATTTTTGATCATATCGCAGTGAATATTTTGAAACTTTCAATTCCCCATCATAGGTTCATAGATCGGTAAATGAGAAGGACTCGTAAATACTTCCAGGTTTTTCGAAGAGATTTAAAATTGGAAAAGCTGGTGGGCATGGGGGGGGGGGGGGAAGATTTTTAGAGAAGTTTGAATTGTAGTGAATTTTTGGGGTGTTTGAAAATCTTTTTTGGAGTTAATATTTGAAGGACGAATGCCAAACCGCCCGCCAACCAAAGGTACACCTTACATCTACTAGGAGCCACGATTTGATATCCGTGCTCAAACTTTTTCCTTTCCAAATCCTTCTTCACTTCTTTCTACCAACTGCTTAAATTGTGACTGTAATCCCCCCTTTAAATTTTTTTTTTTGATTTTACTAAATGAGGGGTCAAAGTCTGGTTTCTTTATGAGCCTCATCGCGTAGTGCCTTTGTATATGTATTTAATTATAATTCTATTTCACATCTGATATACAAACATTTACCTTACAATTTGTTCCATTGTGATAAAATATGTAACACAGGCAAATAAAAACTAAACTGAACTGGACTGGACTGGACTGGACATGGCTTAAGTGGGACCAGCCGGAAGTGGTGATTAGAATGAATACATGCATGCAGCCATAAAAAAAACTCGCGCGTATTGGGAGAGGAAGTTTAAAAGGAAATATATACTCACCTTTAAGTAGCCACGTGCAAGAGCAGAGAAAAAAACTAACTCTGCACGTTTGCATCTCCTTGATAAATCCGCAGTGGTCTAACGTTTTTAATTTCAGGCAATAAACGCGCGCGATTTATCTTCTTTTGTATATAAGACTTGACTCAATCGTTAATTGTTGTCAGTTGGACAAAAAATGTTTTTTGTTGTTGTTGTAGACTATGTTTTTAATTTTTACAAAGTTTTAATTTTTTTTTTCAAAAAATCATTAGCCCTATGAGCAAACTCGAAGAGAAAAAAATATCGCAAAATATTTTGGACTACTTCTGTTTATAGAATACAACTCAAACCGTCATTCTTAGGAATACAAGGTCAATACATAATATTATTAATATTATATATCAATATTATTAAATATTGCCTGCAAAATGCAAGGAATAGTAAATATTTCATGCTTCCGAAGAGAATATGAATAAATATCAAAAAAGTGCAAGTAAAATCATTCTTGCGTTTTTTTTTCTTGATTTCGTTGGCTTCGAACGCTTTATCGTAAAATAGTGGTTTACAAGGTTGAACAGGAGTAGATGATAACAAAGTGATAATGTTTGATCCGCTTTAGCCAAGGAATACAGAATATCTAGAATTTAACTAGTTTGTTTCAACCCCTGAATTGATTAACTTTTCTTATTAATATACTCAAATTAGAAACGATATTAAACCCCTGCTCGGTTGTTTAACATCCGCACTCTTACCGAATAATGAATATAATTCTGAATATTAAGTCTTCAGTATTTCGCGGTTAGAACAGAATAAATTTCCTGATATTCTGAAGTTCTTCCGCTTTCAAATGCGGAACTACTCGTAAGTATTTCATCGATTGTTATAGATTTTTGCTGGCATTTAAATGGTTAGCTGTGAAACCGAGAACTATTATTATGCAAACTATCTGTAGATAGCTAGCCACTTTAAAGAGAGCAAAACAAAAATTAGCGGAACATTCTCAAGTTCTTTGCGCCATTAAGAGGAAAAAGGCTGACTTCTACAAAGGTAACAAAGACAGGGCGTGTTGTGATAGCTTGACTCTGCAAGCGAACACTTGACATACAATCCCTGGCTGTTGTAAGCTTAAGTTACAGGTAAACACGACTTTCCCTTTTTTTTCATTTTTCCTCTTTTTTTTTTAAAGCAAAGTCTAAAGTAATTAGATTTTTATCACCATAAAGTCAAGTTTTTAACAGGGAGGTCGTTGTACTGTTAATAAAGTTTAAATAATTTAGTTGGAGTTTTTTATATGAAAAATTTTGATTCGCCTTTCTAGTAATCTTCTTTATTAGCATTTCGTATTGATAAAAAAAATTAAATTTTAAATCAATTTGAGCTTGTAACGGACAAAAGGTAATGGCAACTAAAGTTTGAAATTATGCAGGGACATCCACCATACATACAGTGATTAAGATATCTAAACAAACTCAAAATAGCATTACAAGCAACAATAATGCAGAAAATCTTTTTTGTTTCACATGGTTTGCACTAGAGTAGATTAAACACTATCATCGGCTCAGAATGAAAACTGATTTCTTTTTAACACGAAAGACCACGATCACATACAGACGTAATCCTAATTCTTGATTGTTTTAAACAAAAGATAAATTTTTTATCTTTTTTTTTCTCAATCGTTTGTATTTCCGTAAAAAAATGCTTTCGTAAAACGTTTGTGCGTTACATTGGTATCTTTTCACGCCTAATTGCTAAATAACACCTTGTATTTAAGCTAAGTATAGGGTTTAGTAAAATTTAGGTGAAAGTAATTTAAAACTAATTTAAAAGATACTTCAAATTTTGAACGAAATCTTTCAAGTTTGTTAACAACATAATAGTTGAATAGTTATTTAAGGAACTTTTGAAGTGCGTCATCAATTAGGTCAAACGCGTGATTAGACAACTCTTTGTTGAAGTGTTCATTAATAATCTCCTTGACTGACTTTGGCGAAGGACTAATGCTCAAAACTTAAGGTTTCTTGCACTGATAACGGTGACGAACAAAAAAATTCAACCTGAAAAAACTACACATTTTTTAAAACGATTTGTATTTTTTGTTGTTGTATAACTAATGATATTGAATTGAACTTAGTGTAATATAGCCCACAAACGAAAGCTTTAGCAGAACATTACAAGATTCGCAACAAAACTTAGTTGTGGTCTATGTTAGCTTTCGCACATAAAAATTAAATCTCATGATTTGAGGCATGCGAATGTTTTTCTAAATATATTGTTTGTTAACTTCAATTTAACTGCCAGCATTAATTTACTAAGAATAAAAGTGTTGTTTTGCCTACTTAAAGAGATCCGATTGGTTGAATACAAGTGTTGTCAAGTGCTCCATTAAAACCTTAGTAGAAAAGGAAATAGCAAAGATATCAGATTGAAGAGTCAGTCAATTGTTTACAATATACTGTGAGCAGAACAAAGTGAAACCTTGTGGCTTAAAGAGAAAATGTGGTTTCTTAGTTTTCAGGTCTAACAGGAGTTTTACAGACAGCAAGGAAAGAACTAATTGATTTACCACTAAAGATACTAAAATGAAGGTACGTAGCAGGTTGAACACAGACAAAAATTAGCGCACAGTCGATTTTTTTTTTACTTTTCTTTAGTTTAAGACGAAGCTAGAAATAAGGTGAAATAAAAATGACACTCAGCAGATGCCCCTGTTTTAGATAAGGTACTTACCTTTTTGGGTTTTTAAAAACTTTACCTTTCTGCTCAATAAATTGTTGAACACAATTGCAAGTTGTTCAAGGTTGCGGTTAATTTTAAAAAAACAAAAAAGTCACACAATATTTAGCTGGCATGTTCTTCAAATTATCCGCTTCATTTCCCAAAATTTTCTACACAACTGCTTCTTTCTAAAACATACAACTAGAAAACTACAGTCGTTGAAAGTTTTATGCTAAGAACATTAATATTTTTCAATGTATTTGTAAAACTAACATCTTGCTGCTGCAATACCTTTACCCCGGAAATCGCTTTCTAATTCTATTTAACTATTAATTCATACTTAAGGTTAAAGTTGGTATTTTAAAAACTATTTGCTAACGTTTAGGAGATAAATGTTCTGACTTACTTCGGCAATTGCTTTTTGTTATTCACATATAAAACCTAAATCAAGTTTTACACAGAAAACTTTTTTAGATCAAAAAATGAATTGAGAATAAATTGAGCTAAAATACAAACTTTGTATCTTTAGAAAAATAGTTTCCTTGCGGCTGAAATAACTCGAGTATTCTGTCAAACACATGTAGAGGCAATACTAAAAGTACGTACAAAAACATTTCGGGCTAAAAACGCCAAAACTTTTGAAACGTAGGTGTTTTTTTTAAGAAAGAGTGTAGAAAAGACATATATGATGCGCACTTTATTTTGTTGATGAATGGCTCTTGATGTGACTGACTTGAAAACTGTGGCTAGTATAGTGAATGCGTGTTTGAAATAATGTTACTTAGAATTTTTAGACAACCTTTTCAAGACGATAGCCCCTATAGTTTCATTGATCGCTTCCACTGTTTTACGTCAAACATCGGGTCTTATTTCTAAGAGAGTCAAGAAAATGTGTTAAAAAATTCGACTGCGAGTTAAGAAATGCGACTTAAGGCAAGTTTAGATGATCTAAGGTGATTTGAAGGAAACTAATAAAAAAGTACTGCAACATAGAGCGCTTTAAAGCGTTCTAAAGCAAGAAAAGACAGTTCAAGCAATTTAAAGGAAAATGATGAAAACATACTGCAACATAGAAAATCTTAAGGTGGTTTTAGGCAACTTAAGAAGGTTTAAAGGTGATTTAAGCAAAAAGAATGAAAAAATTTAGCGATTTAAAGCAACTTGATGACATTTAAAGCTAAATCCTTTTCCAAGCCTAGTGGCCCACTGGGCCAGTGCTTATCTCCAGTTTCTGCATGTAGTGTTAAGCGGATGAGAGTCATTGACTCCCCCTGGACGGGATACTAATCCATCGCAGGTTAGCGCCCACCCGAAGCTATTACTCATTTACCGACCTCGTAAGGATGAAAAGCTGAGTAAAACTTTGGCGGAAAAGAAGGTCGCACAAGTGTTCAAATTTCAGGGACTTTTTGGTCCGAATGCAGAGTTCTTACTAACTGCGCCAACCATGCCGCCTTGGAAATGATGAAAAGTTATTGCAACTTAAAGCAACCTAGTGCAATCTCAGACAGTTTGAGACGGTTTAAGGCAATTAAAGAAAATGAAGAAAACTACTGCTAGTTAGAACGTTTTAATACCTTTCAAAGCAACTCAGAAAGGTTGATGGCGATTTAAGAAAAAATAATGAAGAAATACTGCGTCATTGAGCGACTTAGTGCAATTTTACGCAACTTAAAACCCTTTACCACAACCTTAACGTTTTCCCTAACCATTAATTAACTTGGCCTTCTCCGAAAACTTTAGTTGAACCCTTAGTGCTTGTCGTTTGAGGCGCGCGATCGCATTCGCGCACCATCGCGCGTCAGAAATCATTACGAGAAGAGCGAAAAACAGGGCACCTAATCATAGAAAATCGCTCGCCTGCGAGTAAAAAATGTACATCGATCATCAGCGATTTCTCTGTTCAAAGTCTGGGTTTTTGTTCCACACATTTCCGAATGGAACTGCATTATGAACTGGAAAACTATCCAACACCGATCGTCACCGCGATCGCGATGTCCGTTTTAATTGTGAAACGATCGTACCGAGGTTTTCATTGGTAACTTTAATCTCCAAGCATCAATAAACTTTTATTTGTCTAGTCTGCTTGCTGACGTGTACTGTTGCGTGGATTGGATGTGCGAATCCTTTTATCAACAATAAAGATATGTGATTTAACTCCAAAAAACGGAAAATTATCAAAATTAATGCGAATTAGTAGGGGAAAAATCGCGCACCTAAAAGATCTCTGGTGAGCTTTTTTCAACTCACCAAGAATTTTCAAACGACAAGCACTGAATCCTTACTTTCATTTTCACTAAAATCCTAACCCAATGGAGGGTAAGTGAGTATTAGTGTATTAGTTCTAGTCCAACGGTAAAGTATTGTTGTCTTTTGTCGTCGGTGTTGACGCTATTATAGATTTCTGTTGATTACGTTAATCTTGCCAACATTTCCTGGGCGCTAATACGATTTTATTTATCTCCCTAGAGCATTTGGTTCACGTTTATTGTTGTTATTGTAAGCGTGATTGAGAGGCCTGTTTCAGACAGTTTTATCCTCTTACTACCGACTACGGCAAAACCTCGTCCTCCAATTACAAAGTTGAAAATCAAAAATGTTGCTATTCCAAAGAAATCAAAACTCAATCCGTGTAGCATAGATAAACAAACAAATAACTTTGAACTGAGTAGTTTCGAAACAAAAGCCCAATCAGGGAGAAACGTTTTATGTCGTCGTCTAAGCAAGACTGAACTCTTATCAATTATCAGTTGCTCTGGAACATTCAAGAAAAAATTCTCCGCGACCTCGTTCAAATTCGCTTTAAGAAACGGTGAAGAGTTGATTCCTAAAATCAAGGGCCAAGGCAAATTTCGATATCATGGTCAAAGAAAACATAAAAATTCAAGGATAAAGCGAGAGATCCCAGAAAACATCGAGTATAACACTACAGCAATTTGTGGCTGTGTGAATCAACTTTCGATTGATGTTTCGACGGGGCTTGGACTTCCTTGTGGTCTATGTTCGACAACTTACCGACAGGTGAATTCAAGTCGCTTTCCCGAGTTCGTAAACGGAATTATATGTCACCCAAACGAAACAAATATAGTTTATGACCCGTTTGGAAACCCTATAGGAAAGTGCGTGCAGACTTCTTTCACACAAGCGTTCTTAGAGCGAACAGGTAACTGGGTAATAGACACTGCTGCGACCGCTGCACTAGGTGGCAGTACCATAGTTTACAAAGAAGAATGGAGGTTTTACCAGCAAACGCTTAATGCTGGGTGCTCATTCATGTTCTATGTGACTTGAGAACTACTTTAGCTGAAATTTTGATATTTATTGCAGGATTGACTACGTTGTAAAAACAATCCTGACATAGCCATAAAAATTTTAATGAGAAACTAAAACAAGACCACTTGATAAACTTCGTTAAGGACCAATAAAGTTTGAATGCGTTGCTAGAATTTCATTCAATTATTGCTGTACTGCATGGATTTACAATTGGACTTAAAGTGCATAGGAATTATTATTATTGTTATTTTTTGCATAAATTGCTAGTTTGAAACACCCTGATTCCAAAATGCGTAGTGTAAAATCGGTAAAGTTGCTAAAAAGGCCTAAATGATGCCTCCGGAGACTGGTGATGAATAGGGGTCCGATGACGTGCCAGTGTTTCCAAACCGGCGTTGTTTTGTCTCTCCCTTCACTTTCTTCGCAATTGCGATTATTTAGATGAAAGAATGTCGCACATTTTGGACTCTGGCTCAGAAATGATATTCACCTCCCGTCTTTTTCTTCTTGTCCTTCATAACAGTCAAACGTTTGGAACCACTGCACTGGCCTACGTCATATCCGGTGAAATCTGAGCTTTCGGCCTAGCGAAAATGGAGACACAACAAAGCACCGATTTTGAACACATAAGAGAGTTTTTGCTCGTTTAAAATCAGAAACTTTGGATATTAAGAACCTATACAGGCAGTTAATGCAATTTTTTTTAAAATTTTATATGCAATTTAAAGCCTAGCAAAAGTATAGAGCAAGGAAACCTTAAATGCCATTGTCAAAGTATTTGGGTTTGTCAACCGAAACTTGAAATAAAAGCAAATTCATACGAATAGCTATTATTAGCTTGGGGTTTCCTCTCCTAATTGTACAGGGGTGGATCCAGAAATGTAAAAAGGGAGGGGGGGGGGCACACCGAGCGCCGAAGGCGCAAGTTTTCTAGGGGGTCTGGGGGCATGCCCCCCAATAAATTTTTGAAAATTTGAGTCTCTAAAATGGCCATTTCCAGCATTTTGAGACAAATTTCGTAGTCATTTAAGAATAATTTCTTGCTCGTAAACTTTGTTCAAATAAATAGATTAAATATATAGAATATGTGGTATTTTTGTAAAAAAAAAAAAATCCCAAAAGGGGGGGGGGCACAGTCCCCCTAGGCCCCCCCTTGGATCCGCTACTGTTGTAGTAACTTTCTTTTCAGTGCTAATCTATAAAAAAATATCAGAGAGGGAAAACATTCTGCAAAGTAAAATTCACACACTTATGTTCCACTTTCTTTTTTTCTTCAAGTGATAGTTATTATATATTGCTTCTACTTCCGAACAAACTACTTAAAACTGACTTAAACCTTTATCTATTTTTACTTATTACAAGTTGCTTGTAAGTCTAAGGCAATTATTTGTAAAGGCAAACAAAATATTGTAGCCTTAATTACAACTAATGGAAGTTTCTAACAAAACAGATCTGTTGTGTCCATAATGAAACCTTTTACCAACATTAAATTTAATCAGCAGGCCAAAGGTTGACCAAACGTTTCTCAAACAATAAATTACATTTTCATGGATTGTTCATGAGATCTTTTTTTAGTAGTTGAAACTCTTATAAAAAAAAACTTAAAGTAACAGTTCAACTAAATATTATATTATATTAGCATTTTCCAAAAAGCAAACATGCCTACTGCACTCTTTGTGATTATGGATACGAGAGGCACAACCCTTTACAAGGTGTTCAATCACTCGTGTGGTTTGTGTCAGAAATCTCACCGATGTAGAATAGACATTAAAACCGCCACGGTAGTTGCGAATACTGTTATGTATAACCAGTTTGTAATCAAAGATCCATTGTGTAATTTCATATTTCATTTAGTGACTTACTTAAGCAGTAACCAGCGATATTTGAGAGTAGTTATATTGAGATTGTGATGTAATAAAGACATAAACGAAGTGAAGTATTGGTATACTAAAGTTATCACCCCTTAAATCTACCCTATCACAATGGTAATGTAATATCAAGTGCACTAATTAGGGTTTGAAGAACACTGTCAAACTACGGCAGCACTCACCAATACTTGGATTAAGCTAGTATAAATATTTAAACCAAAATGCCCCAGTGGACACAACAGGAGCAGAAAGCAACATAGATTGATATAAATATACGTTTCAGGTCGACTTCTATGGTCAACTTTGCGGTTTGAAATTCGTGGGCGGTGTCATTTAGCTTGCGTGACGTCACTGTTGCGCTCGAAGTTTTTTTATATAAGCGGGAAATTCGAAGCAACATATGCAAATTTTTTTATTTAATATTTTATACTTGTTTGAATCTGATATATAGTTCTTTGTATAGGGAATTACACCCACACTGCCTCCGATGCCGCTCTCTTAGAAAAAGCGCAAGAGTGACATCCACAAACAAAATGGCGCCGTACACGATTTCAAACAGCAAAGTAGGCCATAGAATTAAAACGATCTGGAACAGACGCGCTCGAATCTGTATAAAAAGTTTCGAGGAAGATTCATTTTTTTGATGGGAATAAATTACACCACGCTACTTTTTTAAACTTTGATAGAATTAAAACTATTTAAGTGCCGAAACTTTGCGCTTTAGGCAATTTTTCAAGTAGTTTGTTTGGTCTCTGCAGAATAATTTGATTTGGTATTGTTGTATAATATTTGAAAAACTCGAGCTTTGTGTTTCGCGTTTGATTTGACTTTCAAAACACGAGTTTTAGGATGTTTGGAAACCAAACAAAACACTGACAAAGCAAGAGTTTTTAAATAACCTCTCTTGAAAATACAATCAAAAAGTTTACTTTGTAATTAGCGATATCTATTGAGAAAATTAAGCTGGAATCTGAGTACAGCACCTATTTCGAGGGTTATCATTTACTGTCTTTGTTAGCTAGTCGGCTATCTTACATGTACTTGTTACATTTTCACACTTTTTGCAAGAACTGGTTGTAATAACTTTGATTGTGAATTCGCTTCTTTGTCGTTTGGTTGAAACGAACACAATGTTTTGCATTTTGCTTCGGCATAGTTGGAACCGACGGAAGACTGAGAGATTGAAAAACGAAAACAAACGAAAAAGAAAAGATAGAAACTGAAAAGGGAAAGGCTGTATAACAAAACCTGCACTTCTTTTATAAAAAAAAATAGAGGGCAGCTTCTATTATTTTCGACCTGAAAGAAATGCAAAAGTTAAAGATGGCTACGTTGACTGCGTTGAAATTAGTTTGGCTGTCTAAAGATCACGATCTTCACAAAGTCCATTATTTGGATGTGCTTAAGAGGCCATCAACCCAATTGCTTGATGAAGAAGTTTCTCCAGGAAGTTGTAGTATTCGTTGAAAGAACGTTTCCCGCTCAAGACTGTATGCCAAATTCGTCACTACTTGAGTGAAAGGAATACGCTCCGACTAGTGAAATGTGAAGACATGTTAGTTTGTTCGATAGCTAGTTGTATAAAAATCTTTCTATATAGTTAGTGTCGACTGCGTGTGAGATGCTATTTTAACATCGTAACTAGTTTAAATATTTTACTTTCTGATATTCCCATTTTACTTACTCTATCTTTTAAGATATTTTAACCTACACATCTTTGTGTTTTTATTTAGCACTTTCCACTCGCTTTTAGTATAGGTAATCGCATGGGGCCGAGTAAATTAAGGATTAATTTCATGAGTGTTTTCAATTTTTTCCGAAATTGCCCGAGTCGAAGAGCGACAAGCTTTCCTTTTTTTGTTTCGTAGGGCATTTGATATAAAAAAATGAGAATATGTCTAGCCTCTACCCCTTACCCGGCCTCCCCCCTTGGGGATTTAATATTGACAGGTGCATAACTCCTCACACCCCTCGGACACTTTGATTAAGTGTGGAGTGTTCGCAATCTGGATTAGTATGACAATAAAATTGTTGACGATGATAGAAATAATTATGATGATGGTACTGATAATGGTGATGATTACGATAATTATGGAGATAACAAAGATGGATATCGTGATATAAATAATATAGGTTTTAGTAATGATGACGATAATTATAAGAATATTGGTGATAACGTAAAAATGAGAGGGAGAAACTTGTTGTAACGACGTTTAAATCTGTTCTATCCTATCATTCAATTTATTATAGAAAGGACATTACATACCCACAAGGAAATTTGAAATCTCTCTTTATGGCGGCGTGGTTGGCGCAGTTGGTAAGATCTATGCCTTCCAACCACAAGGTCCCAGGTTCGATTCCTCGGC
>JAOEHV020279318.1:0-25641 GCA_025447995.2 Isaurus tuberculatus | reverse complement strand
GTTGCCACAAGTTTAAGTTTAAGAACTGAATTTTTCATCAAGTAATTTTGTAACTCCTTGATAATGGAACCATGGTGATTCCGAAACGTCGGAATCTTTCAGCGTTGGTTTTTCTGATCAATTTAGTAACAAAAGTCAATCTTATACGTTTTCTTAGGGCTGTTATTGATAGCAAGAAGTCTTAGAAGCCTTCCCTGACTGGACTACCCAGTAAATACCATATTTTCTCTATTAAGTCCCCCGGGGGGCTTATTGTTTGCAAGCACTTTAGAGGGGGGAAGGGATATTAGAGACGGGGGAGGCTTAATAGAGAGGGAAGGCTTAATAAATTCAACAGAATATCACTGGCGTGACTCAACTTTTTTCATTCATCCATCTTCCGCACACATGAGAACAGTGACAATTTTCAGTTTTCGTTATAGGGGGGAGGGCTTAATTTATTTCTGGCATCCAAAAGGGGGGGCTTATTGGAGAGGGGGTGCTTAATAGAGAAATTTCCGTATGCGTGTTTCGGTTACTTTTAGTTAAACACGCAAACGTGATTCGATTTTGCATTAAGCCCGTTTAGCTGTTAACAGTTTCAATTGCCTTGATTACTATTACGATTACTTTTAACATTTTTAGTGACCACAAATTAATTCGATCAATATGTGTGTCTTTCTTCACTGCTACAATGTACTTTTACACGATCATGCTACGGTTAAACTTTGCGAGCACCTTTATGATTTATCTCAAAACAATGCTGTAAACTAGAAGTGAAGTTAGCTTTACTAAACGCCTTCATTCTATTATTCCAGTGGTGCTAAATCCATATGCAGACGATGAACAGACTTCTGAAGAGCCCACAGAGAAGCAGAACAAACTGGACCAAGAGACCAAGTCAGACGATCAAGCAAAACCCGAACCAGTCTCCCGTCCCCCTCCCCCAGCTAAAAAAGTTATCGAAAAACCTGTTGTACCTCCCCTTCCTGCTTCAAGGACACAAACACAGGCAGTAAGTTTGCCCTTGAAATTTCTTGTTTTCTTAGAGGTTTTCTAAAACCGAGTTTTTAATTAATTCATTTCAAGTATATGTTTTTACACACGAACAATATACATTATATATCATATATTATGATGCGGAGACACGGGCTGAATCTTCGAATGTTTGAATGGTCTATTACAAGCGGGAGTAGCTAATTATCAAAATTAAAAAATTAATAAAAATAATTAAATATATCGAAAAAGATAGTGATACAAATATTTTAGTATAGATGGCAATTTTAAAAATCAAACCTATTTTATCGATACCATATGTTTTTAAAATGATTTTTGTTTACAGTTTCATGTATACTTGCTTTTAAGTTAACAAACATTTTCATTATTTGCAACTTTTATACATTTATTCTAATTGAGTCGGAGAGGGAAGAAATATTTCTTTGATTAAATCATTGCAGCAAACATGAAAAAACGTCAAAAAAGTTGTTCAGTTTTTAGTAAGATTAAACTATAATATGAAAAAAATGAAGTAAACAAACTCCCGAGATGAATGCAAGAAACTCAACTAGACAATTTGCTATTTTAACATTGGAGCTAACTTATATCTTTTACTTGCTGGTATTCCCATTTTATTGATCATTTTATTGGTCAGTTTGAAAATTTTTTTAAGTTATACACCGTGAAAGAATGAGTGGTACTTTGAGATAATTGCCTTTAGAATTAAGCTATATAAATATGGCGGAGTGAAGGACTACAGTCCGAAACGTCAGTACCAATCATTCTTTCACGGTGTATAACTTAAAAAAAATTTCAAAGTGTTTCTGTAGAAACACCAACGCAGCATCCATTTTTATCAATTTTATAGATCACTTTAGTATTTAACCATACCTTTTTAGACATTTTCACCGTACACATCTTAGTATTTTTATTAAGCACATTCCACTAGCTAGCTTTGCTTTCCTTTTTATGTTTTTTTTAAATCTAGATAGATGTTTATCTCATTCCTAGAGGTTCGCATTTTATGGAGCACAATTGTTTACCACCATTTTTTGGCTTTGTTTTCATTCTCCATTTTTCCCTTTTCGCATGCTTGATCGGTTCAACCAACTATATATCGCCTGATTGGAATATTTTTTACCATCTTTGATGAAGCCGTTTAACGGCGAGACTTACTTTCAAGATTTAATCCTCTTCGTGCCTAGGTGGCACATATGGCTTCCATTGTTCGCACTCCGCCACCCATCACGTTCCTGTGCTTTCCTTTTGGCCTCTCCTCACGTTACCCTTCCCATCTTCAATTCGGTGTTCAACGTTCGCCGCCAGGTGTTGTTGGGGCGACCTCCCCTGCGTTGTCCTTTGGGGTTCCACTCCAGTGATGTTCGGGCAATGTTGCCTTCTGCTACCCTTTAAGTGTGATCACCCAGTTTTACTTTCTTCTTTTGATGGTCTTCGTGATCGGCTCTTGCTGTGTTTTTTGCCAGAGTTCTTCCTTTGATATCCTCTCGGGCCACCAGATGTTGAGGATTGGAATATTTTAAAACAGTTTAAGTCCGTAATAGCGCCATCCAGTTTTATTATCATTTTATTATGCTATTGAAAGACAACTTCCTCAGATTAATTAAACAAACATATTTTGTAACTTTTTTCTTGTCACCTTAATAAAATTTTTGAGGCATTTTACTTTGTAATCTTTAAAGTGTTACGCATTGTTTAACTGTCACTAATCTAATTTTACTGATTCATTTCCAAAGGACATCACAGCCTCACCTGCTCCTGTCTCGCCCAAATCCCCTTCTTCGACCTCAACAACCACACCCGAATCTACTCCCAAATCAGTTGAGGCACCAGCAGAGGTCGATGACGAAGTTCCAGGGATGTTGTACAAGGTACGAAGTGACAAGTATTAATTATTTTATCATCATCGTCATTGTCGTTGTCGTCATCATCATCATTGCAGGGTTCGTACGGGTCATGGTAACCTGGATAATAATGTAATTTCAAAATTTCGTTTTCCAGGCCTGGAAAGTCATGGAATTTCAATTAGGGTCATAGAAAATCATGGAAAATTGTTATAATTTCGATGGATTGTACAAAAACAACATGAAGAGTATGGGACCCTGCATTGGCATCATCATCATCTCCATCATCATCACCATCATAGTCATCTTCATCATTGTTATCATCGTTATTGATATTATTATTATGGCGCAAACATAGGAATATTTCTTTTGATGACAGGAATATCAGTACTTGAACCATATTATCAACACGATTGAGGCACAGTGTCGACTTGGTGACCCTTAAAAGTCTTCATAAATGGTATTAAATACATGGGGGAGCCGGTTAGTCTAGCACTACTTGGTCATCACTTGCGTCTCCCATCACTACCGACCCGATCTCGAAACCTTGGCTTCGCATATGGGCTGGGTTTTTCTCCGGGATCCCCGGTTTTCCTCTTAAAACAATAAAGTCTATACCGTCGACTGTTCTCATGAGGCACTGCCTTGGGAGATTTGCCAATCACTTCCTGCGCGTAAAGGCGTTAAATTAAGTATTTACATGCTATATTTAATTTTATTGTATGGCTAGACAGTTTCCTGCAATCTGATTGGCTGTTGGGAGGGCGAAATTGGCCTGTAATGACCGGTAATTATGTGATTTTTTTTTCATTTTTGCCTGTTTTTCCTGACGATTGCCGATTCGGCTGGATGAACATCATTTGAAATGAGTGCGCACTTGCAAACGGATATGGATATTAACTTCCGCTGTTTTTTTCGTTTTCTTCCGAAAATAGACTAAAGGCCATATAATAAATAACTTATTTACCTCGTTCGTTCGGTTATTACAGGGAAATCTCAGACCTCTGTCCTGTTGTAATGACCTCGGTCTGAGATTTCCTTGTAATGACCTCACTCTCGGTTAATAAGTAGTATATGTTTTTTTTGTTTCGTGTGATGCCATCTAGGATATGGTTGGTGTAAATATAAATTTATATAAAAAATGGTGTAATTCTTGTATGAGTTGCATAATTGTGTGCTCAGTTAAATGCCTATGTGCTGCCCCTAATAAATGGATGCCACCTTTACCTTTCTTTGAAATTTTTTTTTATCGGCAAGTTGGCGCAGTTGGTAAGATCTTTGCCTTCCAACCACAAGGTCCCAGGTTCGATTCCTCGGCTATGCCACAATTTAAACATTTGTGTAACATTCTTTTCCACTAAAGCTTACTCAGCTTTCCATCCTTACGAGGTCGGTAAATGGGCACCAGCTTCGGCTGGGAGCTAACCTGTGATGGATTAGTGTCCCGTCCAGGGGGAGTCAAGGATTCTCATCTGCTTAACACTACGGGAACCGGAGATAAGCGCCGGCCCCGTGGGCCACTGGGCTTGGAAAAAGATTTAGCTTTATCTTAGCTCGTTTAATTTTTTGATTGGTCTTAACGCTGAATAAACTACTTTGTAATACGGAGAAAGGATTATGTGAATATATTGATCAGGAATATCTGGTGGACTTTTGCGAATCTTGCATAAAGGTTAGCTGCTCTATACTTAAGTCTCTCTTCAGTACTCTTCTAGTGGAAGTAATGCGTTTTTCCTTTCAAATAAATGCATTGTTTACTACTTAATTAGTGTACTTATTTTATTTATTTGTTTGAATATTTGTTTATATAGTAGAAGTTAACTCTTTCCTAGTGTTCACTAGAACTCGTTTTGTATGGCTATTTTAATAGGTTTAAAAACCTCTAAGCCTCATGGACTTAAATCCGATAGCCGATATTCCATTCTAAGCTTCCTAGTCTATTGATTCATCAAACATTCACCCTCTACTTGTTATCAAGGCCAAGCTATAGGTTGCAGTTTTGATGTTTTAAATCAGTTTATTTATCATTTGTAATTTTCTTGTAGGTTCGAGCCACTCATAAGTACGCTGCCGAAGATGATGACGAACTTTCGTTTGAAAAAGGAGAGATGATTTACGTAATTCCTTTTGACGACCCAGAGGAACAGGTATTGAAAGAAAAATAATTGTAATTTATAGGCTTTTCTATTATTAAATATTTCCAGATTAAATTATTTCACTGAAGAGGCATAACGTATAGTTCATAATTTTCTATTATTATTATTTTATTATTATCATTATTTTATTATTATCATTATTTTATTATTATCATTATTTTATTATTATTATTATTATTATTATTATTATTTTATTATTATTATTTCTAGGTTTTTGTATTATTAAGGCATTTCCAGGTTAAATGATCTGACTGGAGGCATAATATATTGTTCATACTTTTAATGATCATTTGTAGACTTGCAGGCTACCTTCTAAAGCTTATTACATGATAACTTTCTATCAATGTAAGAAGTGATATCATCATTCCGTTCATTATTAGTTTGTTTTTCGACATATTCATTAAACTATAGTTAGCTCTAGTAACATTGTCTTCAAGTTTTATTTTTATTACAAGTCATGTTTGACAACGGAGTGATCCTTAATCCCTAGGCGGACCCCTGTCATATCTTAATTCTTTCTTGCTCATTCTAGCGAACTCCTTAACACTTTTCAGTTTTGAATTTGCAACCGTTTTGGACTCTTTAGAATGATTGTTAAACTCCTGTTCATTTGCTGACTGGGTTTGTTCGGGTATCAACGGAGCAATGACAGTATCTCTGTTTGAACCAAACACCCTCCGCAGCTCCATTTTTGCAGTGCGTTTGGTTTGCTTCAACGTTTTGTTGCTTTTCGCTTCTGCCACAGAGCTGGTGTTTCTCTGTTGTTTTTCGTAGAGCTCTTTTGGACTGATTACATTGGTGAAAACTTGTCCTGTCTGATGGCTATTAGAATCCTCCCCATCTAAAAGATTTCCTGCTACGTATTTCATTTCTCGTCTCGCCGCTTTTCTCAATTTACGCGCGAAGTTTTTCACTCCAGAGTTTTTCTTTGAATTAGTTTCACGCGAGCAGCTGCTGACGACTGCGTCGTCAAACTCAACTGTTTCATTTTCGAAGTATTGAGCCATACCAAACTAAATCGAATATTTCTCTTGCGTTGAATTTTTTCAGCAATAAAGACTGCTTGAAAAAAATTTCCTGCCTTCTACTTAAAATTCAGCTCAAATTGTTTCCAGCTTTATGTTGTTTCTCTCCATAACAACAATCAATTGTGATGAAATTCGCTCGCGCTCGTGGAATAAATTCCATCCGATGCATCAACCGTACTCAAGAGCGTGCAATAGTTTATGGTTGAAGGGACAAGTAGGTTCGTTGATGATAAAAAAAAAAAGTTGCGTTATAAGAACAACTTATAAGAACATTTTTTTTAAAAAAAGATAGAAAGTACAAAGTAGGAGAAACCATAAAAAGGCAATTTTTTAAAAATTTTACTTCTATATTTGACATCACAGATACAGTTCGCTAGTTCACAGTTACAAGGTGTATTGTTGCAAAAAATAAATAAATAAACAAAAATTCTTAAATGTACAGGAATAAAAGTAAAGTAAAAGTAAAAGTACATTCTAGTTTTCTCTATTTATAATTATTTAAAACAAACCACTGGATATTGAGTTTTAAGCAATTTGATTGGTTCTCCTACTCACTGTAGATCTCTCTCAATTTCTATCGCCTGATAGAATGACGAGGGCGAAGCCCGAGTCATTCTATCTATTGGCGATAGAAATTAAGAGCGAGTATTCTAATTGTTTTAGTAGAAATCTCAGAAGCAGAACCAAAAGAATAACGATACTTCTTTGATAAATAATTATTAATTTTTTCAAACAACATATATTGCATTTCTTGTTTACATCCTGTAGATGCTATCTATCACCTGATAGATAGCGAGTATGGTAGCCATCAGATTGCAGTATTTGCAATAGATAGTGACTAGATTTCTACTAATAGCTCGTATACATGAGTTTGACCAAATATGGAAAACACCCGCTAAACTCGAAACCAGAGCCGTGTTTACAAATTTTCTCGCGGCGAAAACTTTCAAACCAATGGCGGAAAACACAAGATTTGTAGAGCTTTTCAGCCCTGAAACAAAACCTGTTTAAAGAATTCTGAACTAAAATAACCAAAAGCATTACAATAAATTGAACGGAGTTGTTTTAGAGCGAACAATGACCCGAACAGAATAATTTAGCAGTAAAAAGTTAAGCATTCAATGAAATTTGTCAAAAGCTGAAACTCGAACCGTTAAGCAAAGTTTAATACCCTACTAACCTTGTTTTAGAATTAGTCGGCAGTCCCTCGGGAGGCAAATTGAGTAAATCAATAACGGATTGGTAGAACTCAACGAGTAACTGAAGTGTTTTCACACGTCGTCAATACTGGAAGGTTCCTCCATTGAAATATGAATCTCCATTTTGTCAATGACTTGAATCGATGCTACAATTTTTCGCCCCTGTGTTCACGATCGGAAAACAGGCCATTTTCAATAATTGCAAATCTGCTATTCACTAAATCCAGTAAAGGCTTCAACTTAATTTCGAAAAACGAAACAGAAAAACTAAACAAAAACTTCTCAAACTGCTGGTGTTGTACACAAGAAACCCAAACTTCAAACTTGTTTGAAAGGCGCGAAAATTTCGACGTGTGTCGTTGCTAGGTCAAAAAGCGCGCCAAATCACTCGAGTGTAGATTCTGATAAATGACAACTTTTTCTGAAGTGGAAGTTTGAAAAATCATTTTGACTCATATATCCAGTGGTTTGTTTTTGATAAAACAATTATTCCACTCTCGTCTTGTTGGATATGAGGTGAAAATAGCCAAGTCGGCGCTTCGCACCTTGCTGGCTATCTATCACCTCATATATCCAACGCGCGTTCGTGGAATAATTGTTAATTAATTATTATATATCAAGTGTCAAAGTTCATTTGTTCTAGTATCTTCAGGTATTGGCTAAAAGAGGATCACGTGAAACTAGAGAAATCCCATTGTTGCCCGCGAAAAGGTCTGCGAGGGCATTGAAAGTATTAATGCCCCGGGCAACAATAACCGGAAGTCATACATACGTCAGGTGAAAATCCGACCTTTGTACCAAAAGTTTTTTTCCAGTGTTTTAATTTTGCCATTGACTTTTCAAAAACAATGGAGGAAAGGAAAACATTACCTCCAGATTTTTCCAAGTCGTTAAATAATAAAATCGGTTTTGTCTTGCTCACTGTTTTTTTGTTCACTTTGACACTTGATATGATAATAAATCACTGATCCCTCGGGAAAGCAGTATTTTTTTTTATCCCTCAACTTGGGATCACAAAACATACTGTTTCCCTCGGGCCCAGTAAATAAGTGTTCTAAATAAGGTTCTCTCCTTTGACTTTGTGCTATATTAAATTCAATTTCACGAATGTGCTTTAACCGTGAAAGAAATAATGGGAAACAGCTAGGGTTTTCATTTTAAATGTCTCCATTTATAAATAGTTAATTTGCTATTAGTATTTAAAAGTAATATAAAAATAAATAAATATAAAAAGGCAAATTTGATAAATATCATTTTTGACGTTTTTTGCACGAAAATCATCACTGCTTATTTCGCTGAGGAAATTCGGGGACGAAGAAGAAGCGAGGCTAAAAGCAAACGAGTAAATCAATTTTGGCAAATAGTTAAGTACTAAAAATAGTTTTGAAAGGACTGTTTTCAAATTGAGCGTGTTTTCCCTCTACGAAATAACTATGCACTTTGTTCACACTTTTTTGAATCATAATCACTCCGGAATCAACTTTTGATGACGTCTATGCAAAAACAAAAATCAAACTAAAAGGTTTACAAAGTTGAGTATATCTAAAATTATGTCAGTAAATCAATTGCCGGTTACAAGTATGGTGCAATATTTAATGAAGCTTTACTTTTAAAAGATTGTTCGTAAACTCGGCTAATTTTCGGGGTTCGTTTCAGGCTGGGGTTGTGTTACTGATGAATTTTACAAGATTAACCTAAAAAACAAGTAAATTTAATTATCTTTTGAATATTTTTTTCAAGTTCATCGGTGATTAGGTATGATGCGTAAATGAAGCAAATCAAGGTTGAAATTTTTATGATCTTTGCCGTAAGTAGTGTTAGTAGCTGACGTTAGAGAAAATACTTATTTGGGTGCTACATGTCTTTTTGGTAATTTTGCATGATGAGAAACTGTTAAATTTGTTTTTGTTATATTAATTGTGTAGGACGAAGGCTGGTTAATGGGCATCTTGCATTCATCAAAAATGAAAGGTGTTTTTCCCGCCAATTTCACGAAGCGGCTGCCATGACATCAGAACTGCAAACTTGATTGAAAAGATGTTACCTCGCGACTGTGTTGAGTGCATCAGTTATCCTGCCATATACACAGAGGAAACTATCGATTGATGCACAAGATGTACAAAGACTTCAAGATTAAACCGAGATTACTGCTATATATAAGGGAGCTGTCATTAATTCACCTGGGAAGGGGCCAGTGCTACAGGCCATAAAACTAGTATTGACGTTTTTGTGGGGTTATGAAAAATTTTCAAAAATTAGGGATTAGCTATTAAACCTTTTTCAAACATTGCTGTAATTTTTTTTTTTTTGCATTTTTTAAACTGTCCGAACGAGTATATACAGTGTAAAACTTATGAAGTGAAGATTCTATTGAAATGGACGGTGAACATTCCAAGGATGAAGAATGGAGTGACAAGAACGGAATGAATGTTGATCATAGTGAAAATCATAATGATAGTGGAAGCCTTGTATGTCAGGAATCCTAAAAGGATTCTAATTACATAAGATAAATTACAAATTACAAATTACAGTACTGGTTGGGCCATGAAACAATAATGCGTTCTTTTTCGGCTAGGTCATGAACATTTTTTTAAATATTTAGTTTTTCCTCCTGTCCCCTTCTTGATGGAGTTAATGACAGATCCCTAAGAAGCAACAATATTGATTTGTCTACAAAAGTTTGAAATTCATTCATAAACGACTGTGCATCGTGAAATTAAGTTTAGGTAGAGTTATTTTTTATCAGAATTAAAACTAATATGTTCTAACATGATGCTTAAAGAAGCACTCGAATGAAAGTTTAAAAATGCTATCCAGTGAATGTTTTGAAGTCGGCACTCTTTAAAAGAACGGATTTCACTTCAGTTGTAAAAAAAAAAAATGAAAAGAGTTAACATCTTGTAATAGGACAATCACATGACGTTCGGAGGGCACATATTAATAGTTTATTTGTGGCCCGAGTAGCGTCATTTCGCCCGAGCGAAGTGAGGGTGCACATGATGCTACGAGGGTTACAAATAAACTATATCCTCGACAAATGTGATGTGATTATCATTATTATCAATACACAAGGCCGAATCGTACAAATTCATTTAATAAGAAAAAAATGTTTTTAACAGAGATGTAGCTTGAAACTATGCCATGGAAAGTTGTTGCTCCAATGCGATCAGCTAAACAAGAGCCAAATAAAATTCCTTTTGCTTACAATAAAAGTTAAAAAAAATCTTGTTTCAAAAACGTCAGTTGATAGTCGTCTAAGTCCGAGTTCTAACTAGAAAGAAAATTTGGAGCTTCTTTCATTTTCAAACAAAACGTCGTCTTCCAGTCTTCAAACGTTCACCGCAGAACTGCAAAGTGACAAACGAAAATTCGCGCCAACTCTGGCATTGAAATATTATCCTCGGGATCTCATTGGCCGAAAGAAGTTGTTAGGCGTGTCTGCATCCAATCAGAATCAGGACTGCAAATCCATTTACAGCCCGCTCATTTACTGTTTGGCCCGTAAAAAGGCCAGTTTTAAAGAAGGCAGTTTGTCATTTGGCCCTTGTATTGATAATAATAGCCTTTTACAAATATGCAAATAATGGTGCTGCCAAATTAGAAAGAAAATAAAACTACAAATTATGATTGCACAGAAAGGTCCAAACTTTACATCGCATGCTTACCAGCTTTGTGCTTGCTATTTATTGTTTGTTTTCAAATTTCAAAATGATACACTAGCTTCCGTAATATCGCTGTTTTCTGTTTGTTTAAAGAACACGGGAATTAAAGAATCACTACATTGAAAACTATCATTCAAATTGTGAACGCGTCAACCTTGGTCCAGATTTGTTGGGACTGAGCTTAAATAATCCGTATAACCAAAATGCAAATACTAATGAGCCAAATCTTAAATAGTCTCCTTCGCCGCCGTAGTTGTTTTGGGCTTGCTGTGACCCTCCCCCCCCCCCTACTAACAGGGGGAAGAGGTAGGGTCACAGGAAGCCCGAAACAACGGCTGCGAAGGAGACTAAATCTTAAACAGAGTAAGTTAAAAAAAAATGATAGACAAAACTTACATGTTTCCAAAAAATTAAAGCCAATTGTTCTAGAGGCTGGAAGGATTTTAAACAGCGGCATCCAAAATGTGTAATGTATGAGTTTAATGGGCTATATTTTGGTGCCATTGAAAGGAATCAGTAGTAATATAATATTGAATATTTCGCTTTGATGTAAACTTTTAAGTAGGTAATAATTGTTAATTATTTGTGGGAAGAGTTTCAGCATAATGGTGGAACTAGAAACTATGTTTATGCATGCTTAAAATACTTCTAGTAGTGTATCTCGGAGACTAGAGGTACTTGATCTGAATACAGTGAGCCGGCGGCTGATTCGAAATCTCGCTATGACCACTATTAAAACATTTCTTTTCAGTGATCCATGCTTTGTGAATGCCACTGGTTCATCTCCAACCAGCTGGATTTTTAACTGGGGAAACATTTGGGTTTTGTAATTTTGAAGCTCTTTTTGGAGGTTCGCGCTGCTCCTGGAATTGCTGGAAAACTCCTGGACTTTTTTTCTATTATTAATTGTTATAATAAATAAAGATTTTATAGTAAATTGTTTTTGCAAACTAAAAATGCAGTTTGCATTTATGTTAGAGCTACAAACACTCCGGAGATTTTTGCTATCTGACGTATCAACAACTAAGTTTCTGCCAAGACATTAAAAAAAATGTAATTTGGTTTGGTAAGTCGCTTGTAAAAGAAAATTTATGTGTAATCTCAGAAATTTTGTCCTCGATTTTGTTTTGTCTATGCCCTGGAAAATCCCTGAAATTTTTATCTCTCAGTAGTACAAACCAGCATGCAGTAACTTTCAAATTTTGTTTCTGTCTTAAAATAACTCTTTGTCAACATCTCTATATCTTAATGACTTAGGTAAAACGTAGCTCTGGCTTTGCGAAAAACGATTTTTTTAAAAGGCTATTTATAAGGGGATTCAGGTTGGCCTGGTGGTTAACACCCGTGCCTCCCAACACTACGGACCCAAGTTCGAATCCTGCATGGGGTTCGCATGTGGGCTGCGATTTGTCGATCTGTTTTTTCTCCCTCCATAGAATCGACTTTCACGCCAAAATCTGTGCCGTCGACCGCTTAAACATTAGCCTCTCCTAGGGAGTCCGAGATTGGGCAACCACTCCCTGCGTGTAAAGACGTTAAATAAAGTATTGATTATAAGCATACAACGAGTTTAAATGTTCCTCTTCAATCTTCTGAAATATTTTCATTATATGATAGCTAAACCTGATGTTAAACCCTCATATTCTCTTTTAAAAATAAGAACGTCAATTTTTTTGGCCGAGGCTTAGTGTTCTTAAACATTTTCTGTGTCTCGGCCTCAAGTCTTCTTAAAACGTTCCTAAATATAATTCTAGTACTATTGCTTTTATATCATTTTCAAATTGGAACATGAAAACACTTTGTTCTGCACCGCCATGCGCTGCCCTTAGAGTTTAGGGTTTTTATAGAACTGTTTTATTTTTAGTCTTATGCAAACACACTTCTAAACCGATCACATCGCGCGTATTATTCAAATTCTTTTGTTATAGAGTTTTTAAAAAAGTATATAGGGAATAGTTAAAACACACAATTTAATCAGCTCGAGGATAAATTGCTTCCAACCAAGAGCCCGCTGAGTAAGCTGAAATTAGTGAAAATATATTGCTAAGAACAACTGTATGTTACCAGGAGCCCTAATGCTATCTTTTGAAATAAGTATATGCATTAAAAGGAAAAAAGTGATGTTGATGAGAAAAACTCTTTCTGCATGACTTTAAATGCTTCGTTTCAGTTTATAATAGAAGGAAAGGAATGGTTTCTCTAAAACTCTGGTCAGACAAAACTCCGTTTAAAAGCTCCTGTCAATTTTTGATTTTGATTTTATTTAGATTATTTATTTGCTATAAGGTGTTACAGAGCGAGAGTGCTTGTAACAGGACACGTGACCCAATCTCCCTAGCCAGAGGCTAATGTTTAAGCGGTCGACGGCACAGATTTTGGTGTGAAAGTCAATTCTAAGTGAAAAAAAAAAATTTTCGATTCGGAGTGAGATAAAAAAAATCTCAGCCCACATGCGAACCCCAGGATTCGAACTCGGGTCCGTAGTGGTGGGAGGCGTGAGTGATACACCACTGTAGGCCAACGCTTTCATCAGATTGTTTTAAAAAGGCATGAATTAAGCTTCACTTATCCCTTAACATGATCTAATTCATTTTTTTCAAGGACTTAAAATTCAGAACTTTCCCAGGAAGGATTCCCCATGCAGAATGGTTGATCTTCCACGGACTTCCTAACTCCAGTCTATAATAAATCCTTATTGTTCCTCTGATAAACAAACACCCTTCAGACAGTTAAGACATATTTTGATAGAAAAAGTTGGTTTTGTAAAATATTTACAGCTTCAGATTATATTTTTAAAGGACACACAGTAACATTCAATTTATATTACTCCGTTGATACTTGCACAAGGCCAGTCAGCCATGCACTGAACTGAAATTCTAATAGAATTGTTAAACTCTGGTTCTCTGACTAACAGGAAAGCACTAAATACAAAAATTACACACACTTCGCATTAAAATAACCTTGTAACACAGGCATTTTTATCAAATTATAGTTGGCTTAAACTACATTATCTTCAAGTATCCTTTCTTATCATAAATAAAGTTTCTAAATAAGCGTAGTGATTCTAGAATCCCTAAACGCCCACGAACATATTTTTTAGTTCTTTCTTGCATATTTTACTCTTTTCAGTTTATGTTTAGCCGCAGTTTTGGACTCTTTAGAATCTTTCTAAAACTCCTGTTCAGTGGCTGACTGGGTTTGTGCAAGTATCAACGGAGTAATAACAGTATCTCTGTTCGAACCCAAAACCCTCCTCTCAGAAGTATACGGTGTAGAGACAACACGAACAACTCAAAACAGATAAAATCAGTTGTTTATTTCAGTTTAAGCAAAGCAAATTACACTGTACGCAGTTCGTATTCAATGTTATAAAAAATTATAATCATAGAGTTATCTTAATTTAATATTTATCTCTTAAGCTTAATTTCTGCTGTTGAACATTGTAAAATCCCTACAAAATTTGTATTTGGCATTTTCAACGGCTACTACACACAAATTTTAACAAAAATTAATATAATGAGTAAGTTATTATTTCAACATCAAATCATCAAAAGTATTCTCAAGTATTTTAAAAAAAGTATCATCCGAGTGGGAGTTTCTTCGAGCTCATTCCATCATCCATCATCATACTATGATTGGAGCTAGCGGAGAAAAAGTAAAAATCATGTTAGGTTCTAGTACAGTGCTTGGGTTAATTCATGTTTTTACCTTTTTTTATCTTACCCCGGTTTGAGCAATACGGGGGTTAAGCTAAACTCGCTGACTACAAATCACTTAATACTCGCAGCTCCCTCAATCTACGGCGCTTGGCTCAGAGAGCTCGCAGTAATAAAACAATTGGTGTCTCTCTATTGCTATGAGCTATGCAATACTGATGAGCCCAATTAAAGAAAGTTAAATAGCTCGGTCCATTGTTTCCATTTCAGTGATTATACCGTTGTACGTGCGTGGTTAGGTTGGGTTAAAACTTTGGCGTTGTGTAAATCTAGAGTTGTTTAGGTTTTCTTCTAAAAAAACATCTGTAAGTGTTGTTTTGTGCTAGTAAAAACTTCGGTTCGTTGAATATCGCATTTTTTCTTTCACAAATGCTTGAATTGCGGATATAGGTTAGGAAGTCGTTAACTTTCTTTGATCCAAGAAATACATTTACAAAATTTAAAATTCATAAATGCAGTCATGCACCCAAAATCAACCAGAGACCAGTGGTCTACATGAAATATCTTTTAAAAATCATTTTACATCGTGCTTTTATTAAAATATTTGGGCTACATTTTTCAAAAGCTTTAGTTTAGTTAAAACTCGGAAAGTAATTTTTTCACGTAGGAGAGTTGGTGGTACTTGTAAAATACTGGTTGTAAACATGATTTAATCAACTTCATTTTGAAATGTTCGATTATTGCCCTAAATTGTGTAGGAAGCTGACGTTTCCAGCGTTATAGCCCCTCATTATAGTGTTTGCTTTCTAAAAAATGTAAAACTGTTTATATACGATGGGTATAGGTGAAACTCTTTATAAGTTTAAATTTGATATACTGAAAACTTTGTCGAAATCATTTGATCATAACTACAATTTAGTATAAAGAAGCTGACATTTCAAGTGTTCAGTAGCGTTTCATCACGGTTTATAGCTAAAAATGACCCAATAAGACCTTTTTTTCATTTTTACCATTAAGACAAACATGTCATGCCTGTTTCAAGCGTTGATCCGTTTTTATAGAGCAAGATACTGCATCGTGGATTAAAATTTACCGCCTTAGAAAAACTCGGCCCTGTTGCTTTATTGGTTGATCAGTCAAACGATGGCCATGCATTGGCAGAGGTCAATTGGAAGTTCTTCGTTAGCGCGATAAATACAGTAAAGCACTGACCATTCATTGGATTCAACTAAAACTAGAAAACAATTTTAATACAATGAAATGATTTACTTACCCGTCGCTGCACAACTTGTAAAACAGGTTCTTTGACACATCGGACCCAGAAATGGATCAGTGCAGTTCACAACCGTGCCTGTTCTCAAAGTCTCGCAGCTCTCATCTGAGAGTTTGTTACTACATTTGCACGTCTGATGACAGACCTTCGTTATATAGGGGAGAGGACAAAGTCCTTTATTCGACAGGGTTAAGCAACACGCTGGGTCGAGTAAGTCCTGTGGGGTATCTTAAAGAAAAACAGTCAACTCATCAGCAACGCCGTAAAAAACACGCAATAAAAAAGACGGTTCAATCGTGTTTCAAAAGAAAAAAACACCATACTCGATCTTTGAGCTGTGCTGTTCAAAGGCTGGTTAATTATGAAATCTTGATGGAAAGTTTTCTTAAATAATTATTGAATTTGAACTGCGTCGGTGAGAAGGTGAAAGTAAAAAATTGTATCATCCCCGTTAGAGAGTGAAAGCTGGCGTTTCGACCGTTTATTCCTTAGCAACTATTGTCGGTCAAGACGAGGAGCTACCATTCGAAAAGTCAGCTGACTACTCTCATACGCCGAAGACTAAATATTTCAGCCAAGGGTTGAATAAATCACAGGTTAACTTAGACTTGATTTAAGCCAAAATACAAAGAGTATAATTTTTTCACGAGGGAACATTTATGAATATGGATTATGTTTTCATTTTTCATTAAAACAAACATGCCAACCACAAAGTTCGAAGATAAGAAACAGTTAACTAAAACAAGGGTTAGAAATGTTACACTCACCAGGACAAATATTCTTGACCAGTGTTTTCTTGTTTGCAAAAGAGTTGAACACGTGATCATTGTTTGGTTCTGACGCAATAGCATTGAGAACGACAGGGCTAGGACTAGCAATACCAGTAGCAACAACGAATACTTCTGCAACAGCAGCAAGTGCGCCAACTTGCGCAGTGGTGGGCAGGTCAGTTAATTGTCCTGATGTTATTACTACGGCCACCTTTTTACAGTCCATGGATGGAGGGAAGAAAAATGAGGCAAACTGTAGTGCAGTTCCGGTGGAGGTAGGCAAACTAATGCCTGGCGTCAACAGGCCTGAAGAGGTGAAAAATTTATTTTTTCAAAATAATTCGGGTCGATCGGTCGGAAAAAATGAAAATAAAAAATATATAAATAGTTTACATATATATCAGATCCGTGTCACGCCATGTGTCAAAACACTGAAATTTCAACGTAGGTAATCTGTTGCTAAAAGATAAAAATACAATTTTATAGACTGTACGACAGCTCCCCTTTTTGCCATAATCCTAAATTTTCAAGCGCAGTCACACAAAAAAATAATAATAATCATGAGTCGAAGAATAGCCTTGCGCGCGGCCAACGATAATAGGATTATGGCAAAAAGGGGGGCTGCCGTACAGTCTATCAATTTTATTGAGCAAGGCATAAAAAAAACAACAAAAACTTTATTTTTTTGTCCAGTGATACTGATAGTTGAATTTGGATTTGGACGAAGTCGGATTTGGTTACATGATATGAGGCGGCTAAATAATCTAGGGACGCCGAAAATTATTTGGGTACTGGACTCTTGAAAAGTTGGATTCGCAACAAACATGTCAAAATACAACAAGACTTTTATAGTCTTTCGTACGGCTTCTACGGATTCTGTTTCATTCATCTTTGATTTTGCTTATTTTGCATCGGCACTCATTAACAATAGCAGCAAAGTTGATTTGTTCTCAGGAATAATGATCATTTCTATGAAACCAGATTTAAAACATCAAATGATGCATACAATCGACATTACTCTTTCAACAAGGAAACTGTATTCTTTGTTTTTAAAACACGTTTAGTACTCAGACTTTGCAGCTATAAAGGTCAATTTTATGACATGACATTTTTAAAAACGTGGCCAACCATCATCACCAAAAACTTTTTAAACAACAGCGTTACCGACAAACGGCCATTTGTACATAATGATAAAAACTTCTAAATTTGAGAAATCCGAAAACATAACGAGTGCCTATTAATAACGAATTGTACGAGAGATCGTGCAATTTTTTATTTATAATATACTCAACAAAATTAATAAATTATTAATATCTCTAATAAAATTAATGAATTAATAATATTCTAATAAAATTAATAATTAGTATAGGAAATCGCACAATTTCGAGTACAATTCGTTATTAATGGGTACGCCGATGCTTTCAGATTTCTCAAAATTGGACGAGCCGGAAGGTGGTCACGTCGTTACCATAACAACTTAATTGGTACTCTGAAGAGTACAATTTATGCTAAAGTTGTACTCGTCTCCACCAATCGGAATCGAGTAATTTTGTTGGGTATATTATAAATATGTAAATGCAGCGCAATCACGCACGACATCAATTAAGCCGTAATGCCTGTGATTTTAAAAATAAAACGCAAACATGTCACCTATTCTTTTTCCGTGAATGTAAAAGCTAGGAAAGATTAGTTATGAGGAACGATGTTATAATATGATGCAGCAAAGAAGAGTATAAAAGGAAAAGCCTAAAACTGAATGGAGAAATCATAAAACGGTATGTTACTGACAAATAGTTCATTGTAAAAAAAGTATTGATCTACTTTATTAAGGGTATTGTGATAATAAGTGCGAACACACTAGCTCTTTTTATTGTGTAGGAAGACGCGAAAGGTTAAAATAACTCTTTTAAAAGTGATTGATATTATATCTTATGTTCAAGTCACCCGTAACCGCTAAGTAGGCAAGTACCGAAAATCTTTAGCGAACAGTGAACAGCAAAAGAGTTTTTCATAAAAAAATTAGTCTGTTTTTTCTCACAAAGAGAGAAACGCACTGTCCGAAAGTAAAGCAAAAAAAACTATTCGATGATCAAATCGAAACACAAAAGTAATCTTACTTTGGAAGAAGAGAAATCGGTCCGTTCATATATATATAATCTTTTTTTTGTTTGAAATTTGCTTATACTTAGAGTTTATGACAAGAAAAAGACTTGCCTGCCTTAGAGTAAAAAGTCAGACATCTTCCTTTTGATCATAAATGGCCAAATCTTTTAACCTAATATAAAATATCAACGGCGTGTAGTATCAGAAAAATTTCAACGCAGGCATTTGGACTTTGAAATGAAAACAAAATTGTTCTCTTTTTAACTTTAGTTAAAATTCGTCATAAAGTTGTTTGTAGAAAAATAAAGATAGTTTACTAAGCATTTAAGAGAACACTTGTGCAGCCAAGTTGTAAATCTTAAGAACTCGAGCTATCATGATTGACCGCTGCAAACTTATCAACGAACCCTTATCAATTATTTCCGAAAACTCTGGATTTTTCGGAAGCGATACGTTCCATTGAGCACATCCAATCACGCGGCTGAAAAACTCTTTTATGATTTAGATGAGTTTGAATACATTAAGCCGAATGTCCGGAAAACAATAGCCATTCTGCCCCATGCAAATCTTGATTTTGAATTTTAATATTTACTCGTACTTTTTATTCATACCGTTCATTCGTTTTCAAATCGTGAGATGAAACAAAAACAAACTCGTGAAAAGAAACTACGCTCGCGCTGCTCTCGTAAATTTCTCGATCCAAAACAGATTTTCCACCAGGCGGATTACACGCTTTTTTTTATAAGAACAACTTTATAAGAACAATGAGTCTCAGATTGGCCAAAAACTAAGAACAATTTAAGAACAAGCTCAGGCTCAGAATGGAAAAAGTGAAAATGTTTTTATTAGTTGAAACTTTACTGAATTTTGTAGTTTACGTTCGCAATGTGTATAGTAAAACACAGAGGCATCATTTGCCACTTATTATCATTATATCTATTACATGTATTGTCCCAAATGATTTTCAATGCCTTGTCTTTTTGTTTTGATTTCTCATCATTTTAACCCGCTCACAGAAATAAGAACAAATTACGAACAAATTGAGGCTGAAATCGCCAAAAAATTAAGAACAATGAGGCTCAGCAAAATTTACTGGTTCTTATAAAAAAAAGCGTGTATTCCACGCGTAGCGGGGCGGGGCTAAAGTTTTCTTGAAGAAAAATCCGCCGAAGGCGATCTGCTCCATGCGCATCCTAAAATTGGATTCAGTTCCCTTTTTTCTTGGCGTAAAAAACAGAAAACCATTAAGAGTGCATAGATCTGTACACGTGATGCGGCTTTCTAGATGGCGTCACAATCTTTCGAGAAAAAAATCATGTTTAATGAATATCATGACCAAACTACAACCTTTTTATGTTTTCCTGTCGTCCAAAACCACTTTATCTATCATATTTAATTTTACTTTGTTTTCTGATTTTCTAAAGTATAGCATTAACAGTTTTTTTTTTCTTGAGCATTGACAAAAGCCGATGGTTCGTGTTTCTTCAATAACAAACCTTTGTGAAATTTTATTTTAAAACTTTGGCGCTTTTTTAATATTGGAAACAGAAACAAGAAAGCGCCCGGCAAAACGGAATGAGAGTCGAGCCGTTACACGTGGACTAATCCTAACAGTGGAAAAACCAATCTTTATAAGCCTTGCTCACATACGACACGACGCATTCATGTTGGCGAATGTCAATCAGACTGTTGCGGTGTATTTCGACATATGTAAACGTATGTCGCAGTTATGTCGCAGCCATTGAAAATGTTGAAAGAAACAACACACAAAGAAAACGGAAACATACCCTACTTGTCTGCATGTAAACGGCCATACTTACTGTTTCGTCGAATGGTTACAAAAGTAAACTTACCTACTGCAGCAATGACACTGCTGATTGTCTGACCTGGAGTAAATAAAAGGATGGGTAGGATTGCACTATTGTCTCCGTGTTGAAGGATAGCAACACTACTTGGTTCTGGCCCAGTGCCAATGGAAAAGTACGAGACTATCTTTTTAAGTGAATCCATGGTACTAACAATGTTCGGAGCAGTAATGCTGGATGATTCCACCACAAACATAAGACATACTGCACCTTGACAAGTTGCTGTAAAAGAAACCAAAAATCTAATTACAATCCTTGAAAGTAAATTTCAAATTCAAAATAATTTTCGTATTAAAATCTTTGTAGTCCGTCCGTCCGTGCGTATATTTTTGAATTTTTTCCCATCGTCGTCGGGACTCATGTCAAACTTCTCTACAACTTTTCTACAACAGTTCATCTTTTTTACTTTAATGTCCCACTGATCATTGCTCACGCTTAGACAGTTTTCTCGTTTAGAATTTTGTTAATTTTATGAATCCTGTTTTGCTAGTTTTAATTTCTTATATATATATATTGTCAGTTTCCCAACAACGGAAAAATGTTTTATAATATGATGAGACTAACATTTCAGTCTGTACATTGCAAGGATATAAGAATACTTACTGTTGCCGTAAAATAGAGCGTTGGTGGACACTGCTGCCAAAAGTAAGATAACAACTTCAATCTTCATGGCGTAAAACTTCTATTCCAAGATTTTTGTCTATGAACCTGATCGAGAAGGTCTGTACTAATGGCTTACCTGAAAATCGCTCTTCTTTTATTTACCTGGTCAGCTGTAATTTAGATTCTCTGAATGATTTGAGGTTTCATTTTCTTTAGTTAATTGAAACAAAGCAACCGTTAAAAGTGTTAGTTTGTGACGTACTAAAACTTGACGCTAGGGTTTGCCTCTTTTATGGAACATAATTAGATTAATTGATAATCACACATAGAAAACACGTTAGGTTTTAGGTTATATAGTTAGATGAATTAACAATTAAGTGTTGTTTGGTCATTTAGAACTGTTTAAGCTTACCTGCTTTGCATTTTCTATGTTAGATTTAATTTAAATTACATTTTAATAAAGTAAACATTGATTCCATTCGGGTTTGGTTTTTTAGGTTAATTTAACTTTTGCTTTTAAAAGTTGTTTGATAATTTGATCAGTAAACTTTTGAAAACGATCTCTAAATCAAAAGCCAGTATTTTCCTCTTTAAGGTTATGTAATCATGTTTATTAAAATTCTGCCTTTGCGTTGAGTCGATTTTAGTTTATTATTTTTTCAAGGTCTGAAATTTTTGCTATTTTCCCCTTTAAGCACTAAGCGTAAAGTTGATTTTAGAAGAAACTCAACCACTATGACGTCAGGAAATAAGAAGCAATACGAAATTGTCAGTGATAATTCCTAATGAGTATATACAAATACGCCATTTCGTCGGCTCTCTTCACGTACGGATGAACAGTTGGATAAATTAACAATAAATTGTTCGTGAAATAGTATTCAAAACCGTTTGAAGCGCGTCGATGAGTAAGTTTAGACAACGCAAAGTTTGGGTTTTATACATCTTCATTTGACAACTCTGCGCTACCGATTAACTTGTCAATTATATTCTTTACGTACAGAATAGAGAAGGACTCATCTTTGCTTTATTGTTTTAAATTTGAAGGATTTTAGTTTACTTTTATAAAGTAAAGTTAATTTATGTTATTTCTTGTTAATCACATTATCATACTAACAAACAAACAAATAAGAGAACAAAGAGCTAGGATCGAACTGACTTATGCCCATAGTCATAAGCGGCCAGCACTGCGAAAGAAATGAAAGATGAGGGAGACCACAAAACTCCTTGATTTCGTTCTTCTATTTGTTTGTTCTTATGATTTTAATTATGTGATCAAGTAAAAAGGTATTTTGGCTGCTAACTTAAAGTTAGGAACTGTAAATATTTTTGTCTCCGTCTCTCTCTCTCTCTCTTCTTGGACTACGTCATGCTGGTTAGCCCAAAAAGGGCAAAGCAGCTGTCCAATACATACACATGCGATATCATAGCATTGTATAGATCTGGGGCTTCTTTCAATTGTGTTTTTACTTCCGATTGTTTTGGTTTTACATAGATAGTTATATACTTAACAGCTTAGAGATAAAAATTTTTTCTTCTCGCGTTGCAAATCGCCCATTCATAGGCTTCAACCACTAATAAAAGATACTTCACACTTGAAGAGAAAATTCGCGCGCCCATTTAATTGCTTTTGTACGTTTAGTGAAATTTTAAAAAGCAAACGGTAAACATTCTGATAAGCGCAATTTTGCTGGTAGCCCCTCTTTTTAAGAAACTTCCAGTCTAAAACAAATAAGCCCGTCCCCCGTCTCTAGTAGAGCCTCCCAGTAATTACACTACGTTAAAAAACGAAATGGTGAAAACAGTCCCTGTCTCTTTTAAATAATTTAGTTATGTTCTAAATATTTCCATCATCCAACTTTATGCATTAATTTTTTTTTGTCACGTTTTTCTTATTTATAGTCTGTTCAGTGTTTATTAAAAAAGCGGTAAAGTTATGTGATCAATCAGGCCATTCTCTACTTGTCTGATAAATGAAAATGAGAGCTGAAACTCCTCTCTTGCTAGAATTTTACATAAAAAAATGACAACGCAATCGGTAGGCAACCTATAATTATGCTTTTCCATGGAGTTTGAACAGCACAAGATGGAAGCGTTAAATTCCAAGAGTTTAATTGCCGTAAAGTTTTTCCGACCCCTGCCATCATGCCGACAATGTAGTCTCTCTACAACCACTTGTTCCAAACTTTCACAAGATGCCCTGTGGCAACGATTTCAAAGTTAAGGACATAATTCTTTTCAATTTTAATAATGATCTGACATCTTTCCATAACGCGGAGAGAATTGCGAGTCTTGATAAAACACGTATCAAGATGGATAAATTAGATAAATTTATTAATTAAGATAAATTAGTATATGTGTTTACTACCTATTTCAGTTTTTTAAAAGTGCTGATTATAAAGCCATGGAAATAAATAAACCCTAAGTTTTTTTTAACCTACTTTAACACTTAAGACTTCATTCTCTGTCTCTATTTTTCTCCGTTGACAATTTTTGATAATACGCGCTCCTTTGTCTAATTAACTCTCAGTCTAGATCTGGAAAGCGGGAGGCTTTTTCGAGCGTCAACGGTTTTTTTTTTTGCTAAGATGGATTACTTCGGGAACAAACTTGAAACTTGTCAAGAGCTTTTCTGACGAGCACCATTAGCACTGAGATAGATAATTAAACAATAGGTTTGCGTCATGCTTTCACACCAAGGAGAGTTGCATGACTGGTTTGCATTGTGGGATATTTTATGTTCACAAACAAAGTCGAGCCATCTTGTTACCAAAGGAATGATGTCAACAAGTTGTGGCTCCAAGCTGTCAACTAGGTGTTTAAAGGATCTTAAATATTTATATTAATCTAGGAGACATATTCTTTCCATCAATCGTATTTACATACAGCTATCACTTTTGATATCGATAGCTGTTATAAAAAAAATACTTTTAACATATAAAATAATCGATGAAATATCTCCTCTTCAAAAGTTATTATCTTTCAATTAATAGAAGACCAAATGCATTTGGTATTCTATTGTCCACCAAACGAAAACTTTAGTAAGAACTTTATCAAAAAACAGAGACAACTCCTTGAGGTCAATTGTGCTCTACCTGACAATTATCACAATTTTGGTCAGATTTTATTTGAAATAAAAAACGAGTTGTCATTTGATTGAACTGCTAACTTTATCACAAAATGTTATGTGACAAAAACTGTTTAGAAATACTTTGCTATTGTGATTTTCAATGTAATTTTCACTGCAATTTTGGATCGTTATATTTAAGTAATTGTTAATTTTCGATTAAGCAGTACATAACGAGTTCAATTATTGTTAGATCAAATCGTTGCAGTGTCTTAATATTAAATTAAACATCCGAAAAGTCTTTTAAAACATGCAAATTGTTGCTGTTTTTGTTAATTAACATTTACATGTGAAAGAAGATCATCACCATATACCTTGTACGTTTTTTTATATAACAACGTCACTGTAATTTTTCAAGACGAGGCTAATTGCTCTGAAATATTGTGAGGATATCAGCTTCAAAATGTATTGAACTACATGAAAATGTTATTTTTTTATTTGATAAACAGGTAATTGCACACAACACTTTTAAAATTTGCATTTTGGTTGCCAACACTAGGGAAGATGAACCTTATCGCGGCCTATATCCAAGTGGGGGTGATAGGCGATAAGTTAAGTTACATAGAAGATGTTGGACTGTTAAAAATTTGCCGAAAAACATTTTTTTCCCTACGAAATAAAGCTGTTTTGTCCATTCTCCACGGTAACTAAAAGTGACATGCTACAAATTGATAGTAATTGTGGCAAAAGTATAAATTTTCTAAAAACTGTGACTTATACTAAAACAGTGTTGGTTGCAGATTCGTATCCCGGTTAGCATAAAAGCCTGATTTTTATTACGCCTCTCTTTTTGAAATTACTTAAATTGCATTCAGATTCATAAGGTTTGTTTCTTAACATCACTCAATCACAATTTAGGGATGATTTGCTGAACATGAAAGAATTGCTGAAAAATTAATAAAAGGTGTTGCAAATTAGAAAAAAAGTTACTGGAAGTAAAATAAAAGTTTCTGCTATCAAATTGACAAAGTTATAACATTGAACATCGTTTGGTACCTTTGAAAATTCCAGGTTGAAACGAATATAATGGATAAAGACATTCAATTTGTGATTGGTTTATTCAAAAGGCCTTGATTTGTGGCTTTTTTATCCTAGCAACTTGTGCAGTGCGCTTTGTTTCATTTTTCTAAAAATTTTACGTACTCGTAAGTGCATGTGCTTACAGTTGTTTTCATTACACGTGCGTTTTGTTTCCGACGTCGTAGTTGTATTTGGTGGGCGTTATCTTGAGCGGACCATAGGTTATCAGTCCTTAAAATATGATATATATCTAAACAATTCTGATATTTGATATGTGTAACAACAATATGTAATCCGGCATTGTGAGCTTTTCTTTATAAGTTCTATTGCTTTCTTAGACTGCTT
>JAOEHV020279210.1:0-12040 GCA_025447995.2 Isaurus tuberculatus | reverse complement strand
GTCATGCTACGGCCTTTCTCTCTTTTTTTTTTTTTTTTTTGAGAAAGGCCGTAGCATGACAGCCGAAAGCTCGATTTTAAAATTTTATCCAGAGATCGTTTATTCAAAAATTTTTACAATTATGGTTTTACCTGGATACTCTTCCATTTTTAGAGCATTTATTGATTGACAGTTTTTATTTTTTATTCCAGAAATCTTCATGTGATTGACAACCAGCGAACTCTAAACCAGCATTCCTATCGGCTTCAACCGAAAAAACCCCAACACTAACACGTGGTAGGAGCCCATGCACGTGGTCATGAGTAATTTACACAGTTCTGACTTAAGAGCACGAAACTGATAACGATAACTATATTTGTAATAATTGTAATGATAATGAAGATATAATGATGATAATTAACAACTATTCCACGAACGCGCGTTGGATATGAGGTGATAGATGGCCGACGATGCGCCAAGCGCCGAGTTGGCTATTTTCACCTTATATCCAACAAGACGTGAGTGGAATAATTGTTTTATTAACAACAAACCACTGGATATATAAGTCAAAATGATTTTTCAAACTTCCACTTCAGCAAAAGTTGTCATTTATCAGAATCTACACTCGAGTGATTTGGCGCGCTTTTTGACGAACGTCAAACGACGCACGTCGAAATTTTCGCGCCTTTCAAACAAGTTTGAAGTTTGGATTTCTTGTGTACAACACCAGCAGTTTGCGACGTTTTGTTCATTTTTTCTGTTTGGCTTTTTGAAATGGAATTGAAGCCTATACTGGATTTACTGAATACCGGATTTACAATTATTGAAAATGGCTTGTTTTCCGGTGGTGAACACAGGAAGCGAAATATTGTAGCATCGATTCAAGTTATTGACAAAATGGCAATGTTTATTTTTAAAATGGAGCAACCTTCCTGTATTGTCGACGGGTGAAAACACTTCAGTTTCTCGTTGAGTTCTACCAATCCTTTATTGATTTACTCAATTTGCCTCCCGAGGGACTGCCGACTAATTCTACTGAAACAAGGTTAGTAGGATATTAAACTTTGTTTTACGGTTCGAGTTTCAGCTTTTGACAATTAATTTCATTGAATGTTTAGCTTTTTACTGGTAAAATTATTCAGTTGGCGTCATTGTTCGCTCTAAAACAATTCCGTTCAATTTATTGTAATGCTTTTGGTTATTCTAGTTCAGAATTCTTTAAACAGGTTTTATTTCAAGTCTGAAAAGCTCTAGATATCTTGTGTTTTCTTTTTCATTCAACTCCGGTGTGAAGCGCAATTTTCGCTGGCCGCCATTGTTTCCTCAGCGAAAGTTTTCTAGCTCCCTTTTAATTTTAAGATGACGCGTACGCTTATCATATTTGTAGATTATGGGATAATGAGTAATTATTCACCGAAGTGGAGGTGAGTAGACAAGGATATTATTCATTTCTAAAATTCCAGCTTCGCTGACACCTTTTGGAAACGGCGACGCTATCTCCTTTTTCCCAATCGCTATCCTGGATATTTACTTTTTAGGGAACCAATCAGAGCGCGCGAAAACCACTATTCGCTGGTTGGGTATATGCCAAGGGCTCATAGTTTTTAATGATACTATTTATTAATGATAATACAAAGATGTTGCTAATGAAAATGATAATTATACTAAGAACGATAGCGATGATAATGCTAATGATAAAGATGATAGTAATAACATTAGTTTTTTTTTATGTGCTGTGCTGACAATACCGCACTTGTTATAGAGGAATAGTTAATCATTCTATTGACGTGTCATGACGATAATGTTTACGAAAATATCAAGCAATGCTTTAAATATGATATATCTATATATTTAGCTCATGCAGAAAACAGAGACACGTTGTGCAATTTATTATTTTTTCTCTGAAAAGGCTATTGTGTATCAGCCATTTAATTCTCAAGATATCTACATAGAACTTAAAACGTTTTTCTTGCATTGTTACTTAAAGCAAGGCTGTTAAATCAGTTTAGATAATTTACATGTAGTTTTTAAAAGACTACCAAACATTTTCGGTTTTATTTACATAGTTCAACATCTAAAAAAATGAAGTGTTTTTCATCGATGCGGATATGGTGTTCTCAGCGTTTTTAGTTACTCGGACGAAATACTAACACTCGAAACGTTAGCTCGTTCCAAGAGCCCGCGTTCCTTTTGGCCGTTTTCTTGGCGGTGGCCAAAAGAGACGCGGGCTCTGGGATTGATTTTGCTTCCTACTCTACTTATGGCGATGATTAAAATGTCAACTTGATGTTGATTAAATCACGTGTTTTACCTACTAGCCGACTTAGGCTCCTTCAGTCGGCTGATTAAGGCCAACCTAACTTTTAACTTACTGTAATTTTGGCTGACTTTACAAAAAATGTTTGAGAAATGTGATTGCGGCTAAGTACGATATAAAAGATTTAAGGTGATTTAAAGGAAAAAATTGAAAAAATTCTGCAATATAGAGTGACGTCAGGCGACTTTAAGCTGAACAAGAGTAAATCTTGTTTTTCCTAATGAAGAAAAGTTAAAACTTAGGGCAGGTTTTCGCAGTCCATTTCAAAATGGTCGAAGTCTATTAATTGCAGTTGTTGTTGTCGTCTCGACTCACAAACGGCTCTTTCACTAACACTTGAAGCAATTTATCACCCAGCCACGTTGGTAACCACCCCACACAGTTCAGTGGGAAACTGCTGACGTGGTAACGATGTTTTGGCGCCTGCGACGAAACGGCGTCGACCACAGCATCAACAACTAAACTGACGTTTGGATTGATGTTCAGGTCGGATGAAAAGTCACTCAGGAAAGCTTCATCTGTAGAGCAAAATAATAAGGAAATTGCTACTTCAAGGAATTTGTTTCAAACGCTGTAATTATATACATTTCACCCAGTATGAATATTTTGCATCCGAATCTATTATACTGACCCTTTTGATAATATTGGGTATTAATACTCCCTAATAACTTTAAGAGTATATATGTATATTTTTTCAGCTTTATATACTACTAATTATAATATATTTTTATTAATCGTGCTTTAATATTACTGTAAAAACTGTGAGGAGTAATAAAAGCTGTTGTTGCATATGTTCGATGCATGTGTTTTGAAACAAATGTCCATTCGTCCTTATTAAGTACTAATTTATACTTAATCACATTAATTTTCAGTTTGCCTTATACATAATTACACAACACGTTTACTTACTGTCATAAAAGAAGTTTTCCCCGTAATCCTGAGCCACTTCAATGTTCAAACTTTTCCAAGCATCGTGGAGTTTTTCTATGATTAACTTTTGGTTAAAGATTGGGGTTTTAAATGGTCCCGGAGCGATGATGCTGACCAGTACTCCCCAAGGGCGCATTTCCCGCCTCAAAGCATCAGAAAAACCTTCAACGCCATATTTGGTAACACAGTAAGCAGCAAAGTTTAGCACAGTCATACTTCCTAAAAGAGATTTGAAAATTCGGTTGAGTTGAAAAAAATGAATTTCTTGTTTCTCATTTTAAAGATGAACATTTTTTGTAGCATTGTAATCTACTATCTAGTTTCATAAAAATAAAATAAATACTTTATTTAACGTCTTTACACGCAGGGAGTAGTTGCCCAATCTCTCTAGCCAGGGCTAATGTTTAACCCTTGGGGTCAGATGGAGATCGACAAACCTCAGCCCACGCGTGCGAACCCCGGGATTCGAACCCGGGTCCGTAGTGGTGGGAGGCGTGGGTGATAACCACTAGGCCACCCTGACTGCTGTTGTTCTTAGTTTCTTCTCATCGAAAACTTGTCATAATCATATCTAAAACGCATCATTCTATATATTTTCTTCAACGCGCTTTTTTCTTTGTTTGCTTTATTTTTAAGTTAGATATTTTTCTCGAAATATATGTATATTTAAAAGGAATTACACAGTAGTTTGAAACAGAAATGTTATCTTTTAATATAGAACTAAACTCTCATTTTTTTGCTTCCCTCACTCGTGAAAGGTTTTTAACACCCAGAAGGGAGGGGGACCCAGCACGGACTGTTAATTTGAGCTTCATTCCAATTGAACTGGTTATGTCAGAAGCGGGCGTTGGAAAGGTGTATCACTTTGTTCCGCGTTATTATCCAAATTAGAACGAAGTATTCTTCAGCACGAAAGTCTCTTTTGAACGCGGTACAATCTTTGTTGCCTTGTTTCAGATACCAACCTATTTTCTAGTCTAGTCAAATTCCAAAGAACCCTACCTACTCAATACTCGAGTGTAAAAATTATATCAACGTGTTCTCGTGTTAATTCCATATAAAACTGACCTCCAACACTGGAAAAGTTAACCACTCGTCCTTTGGCCTTTCTCAGTAGTGGTAGGAACATTTTTGTTACACCAATCATCCCCCAAAGATTGACATCGGCAACACGTTTGAAGTCATCCAACTTCTGCCACTCGATCGGACTAAACGCACTTATACCGGCGTTGTTGATAAGACCCCAGAGTCCTTTGAAAATAGAAAATTAGATTAAATGCATCAATGTTTTTAATACAAGATATATAAAAGAGTCTGAATATTGTAAAATATCTATTTTCTATTTGACTAAATTTTGAGCATTCCAGACATGTTGAACAGTTGGAAATTTGCCATCAATGACAGTGAAAAAAGGTTTAAGTCTTCAAAGGTTACCCTAGTTGGTCTCAGCTCATATTTACTAATTGCTCCAGTCATGCAATTGAATTAATGCTAAAATTAAGAGAAAATGAATAAAAAGGCTGTTTTCACAAGCTCATATTGTTTCTATAACAAACACAACCAACTGAAGAGATATAGTGCTATTCAACTTCTGAGCTGGTAAATCTTGGGGAGAATGGGTGGGGGTTTGCTAAGGGTCCCGGGTAGGGAGAGAAAACCGTGGCTCCTTATTTACTACTAAATGAGTTGTGTATAATGAGAAAAGAGAAAGTAAAATTGTATCTGAAATGTAACAAATTTAATTTTAAATACTGTCCTGCAATCGTGTTTTGGCTGATCAGAAATGAAACAACATTTCTCGCAAGCGCTCTCTACCAACCACCTCCCATTCCTTATAAAATGTTAGCAACACCCGAGGAATTATTTCGGCAACAGCAGTTAATCAGAAAATTTTTGATGAGTAAAACTGTGGATCGCTTAAAACTAAATCAAAAATAACTTCGATATCCCATTCAGTAGATAATGGAACCTTTCATTAATTTATACTTCACTTTTGTGATTTTGGGGGTAAAATTTTAAATCGTGATAAAATTCTTTGTATTACTTAAAGAAATTCGAATGGAATTGATTTATCAAATTAAGAATGATGCTTAAGAAGATTATCAGGTTTACATAGCTTTCAAGGAGATGGGATTTATCTGGAGTCCAAATAAAAACGTTTGTGGTTCTTTTAACAGTCACGTTCTTGGGGTTGTTAACAATGTGCCACGTGCCGTTATTTGTTGAATGTTTGGCATTTAATGTATCTTGAGAATATTCAGTCACACTAGTAAACCGTCATGCTTTTTTACACTTTTTAAAAACGCCAAAATGATTCTATATGTAAATAATCTTTTCTATTACAGTGAATCAATCATAAGGAGCTGTTCTTGTCCATTTTGTAGAGCTTTCATCTCAGCCAACACCCAATACTGACGATTCTGCTTCATTTATTTGGGTTATCTTAGATCCACTTTGCTACGTTTAAATTACTAAAAAACATCATGCTGAGATTTGAGATCTTTTTTTTTCTAAAATGGGCTTTAGGAAAGAGTAAGGGTCAAGTTCCTCTGATTCGGCGGTGGTTAAATTAGTGTAACTCTTGAGTATTCTTTTCAATGAAATACTTTACATCAAATTGGTATCTCATTTTTACAAGCAAAATTGTGTAAAATCAGTTCCATTATAAGAACACTTTATATGTATGAAAGGGGGATCCTGACAGTCGTTGCTTGCTGTAATGTATATCACGGTGTTGAAGGTTCAATCAATATCACTTAACAATTCATCACACGATTTAAGTTTGCACAATTTTAGAATAAGTTGGCCGTAAAAAGATGTATAAGTACTTGTGAGAAGCTTTTGATGATAGACCCTTGAAGCAGTTCCGATTATGACCTTTTAAGACAATTTATGTTTTAAACCATTAAAGACATCTGTTAAGACATCTGCATGTATTTTTGATGCGTTTTTGTCAAAGAGCCGGTAGACCATAATTCAGAAAGGCCTAGCCTGTCAGAACTTTCCTCAAAACATCGAAAAGACCAAAACTACATCTGCAAACAGATAAGACAGCATCGTTTATATTGCAAAAATATCTTGAAAGAAAGTAGAACAACAACAGTGAACAGACCATTTTTCAAAGATGACATATTTGACAAATTCAAATATATCTATTAAAACATTCGAGCCATGTATATTATTTTTTTAGTGTATTTTATACTTACCGGTATGTATATTTATCTTACAGTAGTCAGTATGCTTGTGTGTCGTTACGTTTTCATGCATTTTTAACTGTAATTTTCTAACATCATTCTCTTAGTTCAGACATGTTCTACCTTAATTGAAATTTTATAAAAAAAATTGGTAGACCTTGGAAAAAGTTGGAATAAAAGCGACATGCTTTGCTTACAAAAATGAAAAATTTTCCAATTAAGAAAATGAAAGTAAGGTATGAAATAAGCTTTTTTGAGCAGTAAGAAAAGAGAATTTTCAACCCATACTCTAAGAGTATAAGGGTTAAGGATATATAGCAACAAAAAACTATGGGCGAAAATAATTAAAATAAACAGTATAATTAACAGTTGATAAAAACACTCTGTTCACCGTTTGTCGTAAATAGTAGGCGGACCGTTTAATTAAATTAAATTTAGTAGGAGTATACTCTTTTTTAACAGTACATTTCATAAGAATATCGAGCACTAAAACTTGCAAACTTTTAAGAATATAACCAAGGCTGAAATTTGGAAAATAATATAATTTGTGTGTTAAAAATATTATAATACAATACAATTGTGTGTTTTTTTTTTACCTTATTCAATTCTAAAGAGCGAAATTAGCCAAAAACAGCACTAGCAGTTTCTGTATGTTCAGGTGTAGCTGAATTTGTTTTTAAAACGTTGTTAGGTGAGTCATATTAAGCTTAAGGCTCTTACAGACGAGCACATTTTCTTTGACAAATTTTTATGTGACAAATTTTTTTCGCCCGTCTGGACGGGTCAATTTGTCACATTTTTCTGTGACAAATACATTTGTTCAAAAGCTGGCGTGCTAGCTTTTCAACAAATGCTTTTATGTCGTAGAAAATATGACAAATGTCAATTTGTGTTCGTCTGTACGCTCAACAAAGAAAATGTGACAAATGGTGTGAGCGGTTGGTGAACCTGGTCTACAATATTTGTCGCAAGAAAATTCTTAATGCCTACAAACAGTCAAAAAATAATTGTCACATGAAAAATTTGCCGTAGAAAATTTGTTGCACGTACATACGGGTATTTGTCACAAAAAATTTGTAACATAAAAGTTTGTCAAAGAAAATGTGCTCGTCTGTAAGAGCCTTTATTGACTGAAGTGTGCTTCGTGGTAGGACAGATAATCTAGTGCGCATGCTTTCTCGGAATACTCAACTTGAACAAAACATTATACACGGGAATAATTTTTGCCATAAAATTGAAGAAAACTGAAAATTTTCAGCTTTGGCCAGAAAAACGAAATTCTTAAAGAAAATTAGAGTCTAAATTAAATGATAAAGGACTAACCTCAAAACGTTAAAAGACGAAAAGTTTATTTTTAACAATCACTTGCAAATTTTTCTTTCAAAAAGTGAGGAATTAACAATTCTTACTTTTGAATTAGTTCAGTTTATGCAACCTTTAAAATCGACACACGTGCATTTACTTTACTTGAAGCAGTTGATGAAGGCCTTTATAGTGACCATTTCCTTGTTTGTATTGTAGAGTAAAATGATTGTTGTTATTCATTCTAACTTTTGCATGAACCAGTTGCTTAAACTATATAAAGTGACCATTCATTTTGTTTGTCTTGAAGAGTAGAAAAGATTTGTGTTATTCATGCGTTCTAGATTTTGAACCACATTTCTATAAAGTCACCTCTCACATAATTTGCTCGAAAGAGTAGATCGACGTGTTATTTGAATTTGTTGGCATAACCCTTTAGAATAAACACATATTTTTAGTTTTTCCTAAAAGAGAAAATGCAGCAAATGTTCTTTGTTTCAACAATTCAGAACTTGGCAATTTTGGGAAGTAGAATGAAGGTAGCCTACGAATACCTAGCAGGGAAAGGATTTTACATTAAAATGCTTTTGCTAAAATATGAAATGATTTAATTTAGATTGTGAGCTTTGAACATTAAAAAAATATTACCTTCGCCCTCCGGCAAATAGCTTTTTACGGCGGCACAGGCCTTTTCAATGTCATCTTTTTTCGTAACATCCATCTTAAACGCCACAAGTCGCTCACTGCAGGAACAGTTGAGTTTTTCAGCGGCATTTTCTGTTAGACAAGTAGCAAACACCCGAAAGCCCAGCTGATCCAGACGAATGGCGGATTCTCTGCCAAACCCGGAGTCGCAGCCCGTAATGAGTACAAACTTCTCATGGATACAGTTTACTCTTCCCCTTCGTAGGAATTTGGACAAACTCCACAAAAGAAGAAATAGAAATGCGGCAAAGAAAACCACATGGTAAAAATAAAACAAAACTTGAATAAAAATGAACAACATTTTGACTCAGGCAGGATTTCTCTCTCTCTAAGTCTTAGATCTTTGCTAAGCAAAAAGAGATTTGAGTAACCTGTACGGCTCGTGCGCTCTTTATATCGTATCACGAACGTGTGCAGACATGGACTGCACTCTTCAATACGTGGGGATATTGTGAGCTCAATGGACCATTGAAATATTAACTATTTAAAGAATTTTGAATTGCGCAAATTCTTCACGTTTCACCACTTTAGAAACAGGTACAAATTGGAACGACGGTCTCCGGGCCGACCATTCTCATACCATATTAATACTATTTTTCTGCTGTTTTCGCCAGTTTATCCAAAGCGAATAAATGCAAGACCTTAACGAAATACGGTTAGGATACGATTCAGTTCTAGTTAATAAATAAGCAGATAGATACTTGTGTTTGTATACGTGATACGGCGAAGACTTCAGTTCAAATAGGTCGTGTAAGATAAACATATAAATAGAAAAGTCATGCTTGGATTAAAACAAGTGTAATATATAAAGAGGTTTTTGTAACGTATAACTATAAGGGGTTTTAACCGCGACATGCAAAACATTAACAACTAAATGAGATTAATGCGTGATCAACTGCTGATTTCAATTGATTTGTGTGATAGAGAATGTCATAATGCAAAATACATGCAATTTTTACAAGGATAATAAGGTTATTAAGATTAAAACAAAGACTCCAGAACAAATCAGATAAGAACCGTTAAACACGATTTTTTTTTCTTATTTTACGTATGGTCGATTTCTAAAGGTATGCATCACATCCAGTTTGCGGGAATTTGACACAAAATAAGTTTGTATGCTCATGGTCGTAAGATTTTTTTCTCTGTTATTAAAATATAAGAAAGAAAAAAAATGTAATAATTAGCAATCAATTATACTATCTACAGTCATTTGTGCACTATAATGAGAACGTTTTGAACTAGTGCGAATAGGTCAAACATTTCAATCAACCGGTATTGCGAAAGTATATTCGTCACAGTACAGGGAGTATGAGTACCCTTACAGTGATTTCCCTTCGTCAGTTCTAAATTATAAATCCATTTAGGAGCATAGATACCACATGCATTAACGTTCTAAAAGTTGGAGCTGACAAAAAATGGGCAATAGTGCTGTTAACAGACGAACAAGTTTCCGCATTGCAATTCTATGAGAATATGGAGATTTGTCAAGGCCAAACCAGAATAATTTTTCCCAAACTCGCAAGTAAATAAAAACCGCCATGCAGAAACTTGTCAATAACTTGCCCTTTTTAAAAACCACGTTATTAGCGGGCATTTTTCCATAATAATCTATTATCAATAAAAGTGATCTTATGTTGCAGCCATGGGCAGTTTTTACGGCCTTATAAGGCTTAGCGATCACGCAGTACTCATAGTCATACTCATTTGGAACTTAGAAGAAAAGTTCTGTCGAAACTCAAAACTGGACTTAGAAGTGGCAAAATACTGGAACTTGGCAAATATCCACCTAAAAAAAGCTTTGTTTGAAGATGAACATCCGTAAATGTAGATTAGTTAATAACGTTTTTAACTGCTGGGCAAGATTAGTAACTGAGGACGCTAAAGCAAACAAAAATTCACCTTTTCAATTGTAAACCAAAGAAAATAATATTCCGAAAAAATTTAAAGATATAAGTGTCTTTTTTAAATCAAATTAAATTAGCTTTTCAGCTCCATCTTTATAGGGCCTTGAATTAATACTCTGGCTGCTTCTTGGGGATCTTGACCCTTTTAATAAATTTAAGCCCCGCTGGTTACGGAATCTTTGTTCGATATCACTGGTAGGGTGACCCATAACTGGCAATTCAAGGTTTTTGTAATATAAAAATACAAATTCTAAGGTTTAAAATAAAACAGAATGCATCCGAACGTTGGGACATTTTACCTTTTAACTGGAGAAGTAGCGATTTTTATTTTTTATGGTTTTTATAAAATCATAATCAAGCAATACAATTGCCGAGAAGGGCACCAAATTGACCCCACGCCTCAACTAAACGTGAATAATAGTTATGAAAACTATTTTAAAATAACATACTTTCGATATCTGATACCGTCTGACGGGTTATCGTACAATTTGTACTAACATGTTTAAGTAACTTTAGTTCTCAAAAATTAACGCTGTTTATTACCTAAAAGCAGGTGTTTACATCATGTTAGAAATAACAGCAATGCAGTTTGTTGAAATCCGTTTGAGTGCAGATGACTCAAGATATGTTAATAAATTGGACTACAATCTCTCGCATGGCTGTTTATACTCAAATAGGCAGTTGTCATTGACAAATTTTTAAACAAATGAGATAATTTCACAACTTTGAACACTGTAAACTTTCATTCATTCCAGGTTGTTGACAAGATTAACGAATTATTTTCCCAGTTTTGCTTGTTGTGAAACGCTACTTATATCCGTCCACTTGACAGAGTCATTTACCGGCTCGTCAACCCAAGGAACGATGAATCCATTCTTGTCAAGTGAATATTGATCTAACCAGGTACTTTGCTGGTCTTTATGACAGCATTCTTCCACGCACACTATTGTTTGCTAAGAAGGAAAAGTATCACAGAAAAGAAAAATTTTATCCAGGTTTGTGACCCATTATTAGAGAGATCTAGCGCCACGTTTACGTGAAAGTTGAACGGCTAGAGTGACCACGTGACATTTTCCCGCCATTTTTTACGTTTGGCAATTAATCTTACGTACTCGGCAAACGCAAGACAGCTTGCTTTCACGTAGTAACGGCAAAGCGTAACCGCCAAAGTGAAAAGTGGCGGGAAAATTGTCGTCACGTGGTCACTCTAGCCGTTCACGTTTTACGTAAACGTGGTGCCAAATCTCTATTAGAGATTAACCAAATACCGCGATCGTGTCTTGTTTGATTCAACTTTAACACAAGTGCTACCGGATAGTTCCAGTTGTCGGACTTGATTTTCTGAGGGAGAAAAGCTACTCAAGCTAGGAAAATAGGGGAGGGGAGGGCAGGGGATTAAGTTTACCCCACCATCTCCCCCCATCACTCGAAATTTTGTCATTGGTTTTTCTACTGTAATAGGAAAATATGAGCAAGGCATAAAACTGAAGGAAAGTTATTCCATTTTAGTATCTACAATGATCTGAATCGTTTATCAAGCAAACTCTATTGCTCTGTGTCATCCAGACACTCCAAGGGAAAACAGCACAATACATAAACAAAACGAAGTGTTCATACCCGGGGGGGGGGGGTGGTACTCCCATATATTGACTATACGGGTATGTGCCGCTGTTCAGGGTATGGTTTTCAGACCATCCAGTTTAGAACAG
>JAOEHV020279112.1:0-12044 GCA_025447995.2 Isaurus tuberculatus | reverse complement strand
TTACCTACCCCGGAAAGATGGAAAGCTGAGTTGGCTTAGGCGGAAAAGAAGGTCACACAAATATTCGAAAATCTCGGTAAACTACCGGGATCGAACTGGGGACCTTGTGGTTGGAAAGCAGAGATCTTACCAACTGCGCCAACCACGTCCGCCCTATGCTATAGTTTATAATGTTTAAAATATACTCCCATGAGGAATAAGATTTGGAGCGCAAACAGTTTACTGTTTAAAAATGGATTCTTAACAGCGATGAACAAAGCTTCGAAAGTCTTGCGGGTTATCCATTTTTGTGCAGGTACAGTGACAAGCCATGTAAATAAGTGTTCTGACAAGTGTATTAATGTGCCTATGTAGCAAAATTTTTTGCATCATTTGAAATATAGCGTTTCAAACATTGGATTCCAAAGTTTGGGGAGTTGTGTAAGATTTTAGACGCGGTTTAAAGCTTGGTTATTTTGCTACTAACAATGGTCACACAAGCTGGATCGAGTGACGTAATGTAGGAGACACAGCGGTGAGGTTTTCTTTTCATTTCACTTTGATTTCAGAAATTAAACATGTCATTTCTTTGAGTTTTGGCAGCTTTGCCCGTTGGGAGTACCAGCAACGCAATAATCTTCTCTTTCCCCATTTTTCTGCTTCTCCTCCAGACTAGCCTGCGTAGCGGCTGTTTAAACTGTTTTTGAAGAGAAGGAAAAAATGAAACTACCCGCGAGTACGTACAAAACGAGTCGGCGAGCGAAGCGAGCCGCGAGCCGACTCGTTTTGTACTCGTGGCTTCGCCGCTCGTTTCATTTTTCCCTTCTCTTCAAAAACAGTTTAAACAGCCGCTACGCAGGCTACCTCCACACTAAAAAGTTTACTTCAAAAGCTATTGTGTGTGGTATTTTTGCCGTGCGAGACAATTACCATTCTTCGGCTGAAATATCCGAACTTAACGCACAAATTTGTCCTAGACGTCTCAAATTTTGGAACGCTATAGTTTCAAATGTACAAAAATAAATGTTTCATAGGTACTATTATAAATACTTGGCTAATTCGGATACTTTTGTTGTGTCATAACATTCATCTAGTCTCATGTTCGAATATCTTTTTGGTTCCGCGTTACATTTCCCTCCACGTTTCCATTGTTGTTTGGTTTTACCAGAATTTATAAAATATTTTTTAGCCTTAAAATTTTTTTATTTTTTTATCTTTTGACAAACTTATGTCAAAAACCCAAGTGTTTTCAATTCAAATGATTAAATCATCTTTATACGATAGTAAATTACTTGCAGCAAGCCGGCACAGTTTTAAGATTTTCAAGGTATTCCTCAGGAAATGGAGCAATCAACTTGCTTACTTAGTGGGGGACTCTTTAGCTTTTATAAAATGAATAAATTAATTCATTTTATATGCTTGAGCTTTGAATGATATTATCAAGCGATGGAAACTACGGGACGCGCTAATATCGAGTTTTGTTAAACTAATTAAAACATTTTTAGTCCTAGGAATGTAAAACTTACCAGTTTTTGGGAAATTTCAAACGCATTTTTGTGCTCCAGATGCGCTGCGAGGTGCAGAGGAGTGTATTTGCTTCTCCCTTCGATATTGACATTAGTGCTTCTATGATTAAGCAGCAGCTGTAATAAAAAGAAAGTATGATGATCAATGAGCATCCATAGTGAGGTTCCTGGCATTTCATCGGCGAGCTATCATTCGTATCAATAAATACTTGACAATGCCATAAACACAAAAAAGTAGAATCTAAAAAACCAGAACCACAATGCAAAGAGGGATCATTTCTACCACCATTGCCATCGTCAACCCACATAGGTCGATGTATTAAAAATTTACCTTAACAAAGTTCTCATTTTAAGTTCTCTACTAACTTTTCTAATATTTAATAACAATTTTGGGACTTGGAAAGATTACTACAAATATGACTAGTTCTTCTGTGTCTTTCCAACATAGTATCATACTCATCCAAAAAATTGGTTTTATTACCCTGAATGGGACTCGAACCCACGTCTCTCTGTTCTCTAGTCAGGCGTACTAACCACTACACTATCAGGGACCACCACGCTGGCAACGTAGCAGATTACTGAGATGTTGAGGCTATCGGCGTGAGGATCCCAATTGGATGAGTACGAAAGTATGTTGGAAAGATATAGAACTACTCAAACTAGTCAAAAATTAGTTTTATTGCCCTCAGTGGGACTCGAACCCACGTCTCCCTGTTCTCTAGTCAGGCGTGCTAACCACTACACCATCGGGGACCACCACGCTGGCAACGTAGCAGATTACTGAGATGTTGAGGCTATCGGCCTGAAGATCCCAATCAGATGAGTACGAAAGCATGTTGGAGAGATATAGAAGAATTACTCAAACTTTTCTAACGTTACCGCGCATTGATCACAGCACCAACCACTCACCTCAATCACCTCCACATTTCCCGTCCTAACAGCGGCATGCAATGGGGCTTCCTCTCGATGGTCCTTAAGGTTAGGGTTGGCGTTGTGATGGAGCAAGCAGGTGACTGTTTCCAACTGTGCGGCAGTGACTGCACAGTGTAGAGCTGTTTTACCATAAGAGTCCCTCTTATCGACATCTATTGAATAAACGGTGCTGATATAAAATGTTTGTTGATATATCATCTACGTCATTTGAATTGAAATCACAAGAAAAGAGAAATCACTTGGAATTACTTTTTTTAAAAACGTCCAAGATTTAAAGAAATAATCTCGTTACCTTCATTTTGCAGAAGCAGTGTCCTCAGTTCAACTGTATACCCTTTTCTTGCAAGGGAATGTAGAGTTTCTTTCTCACCATCTGCGTTTGTATTCTACGAAGAGAAACGATAATTGCAACTAAATTTAAAAAGCAAATTATGAGCACAATTACTGAAGATATAGTTGCCTCGCATCAACGTACAAATACAAAATTACATAAACCAATATTCTATATTCAGTTGTGTTATAATTCGGGCTAGGTAACTTTGAGAAGTACGCGTTGAACAGTCTTTTTTTAAAGAAAACACACGATTTAATCTACTTTCATCGCCATTAGTAGGGTAAGAAACTGACCTTTCGAGGGTTAGTCCTTTGTCTATTTATTAATTTTACTTTTCCCCAAAGAAGGGGCCGGGCAACACCCACAGATCCAAGATCCAATTACGTGGTACCCGGGAGCCTACGGTTTAACGTCTTTATCCGAGAAGACGCGAAAGTCTAACCATTTGCAGATGTTAGAGCAAATGCAGCACCTTCTCCTCAATTATTTTAAGACCCTAAGTGTTGGTCCGGCCGGGAATCGAACCCGAGCCTCCCGCTCGATAGACTGGTACCTTACCAACTAGGCTAACCAGGCGGCAAAGCAAGTCAGAAGGATTTTTTTGTCTGATGTTTTGACTATCTGTGCGTCAGTTATTATCAAAATCAAAATATTATTGTGTCAATCGAATCGTATAGTGTATGGTGCGTCATTGCTGATTGCTCAGAGTAACTGTGATGTGATTGGCTGTCAGACTCAAGTATTGTTTAATAATCATTATTAAATTTTCAACCTCGAATACTGCGTTTCTGATTGGTTCACTCAATCTCGGTTATCAGCTCATATACCGAATGACCATATATGAAAACTGTGTAAAGTGTTTTTATCACTGAATACAATTTTGCTGTCATTTTCAAGTATCGAAGGGTTCGGAAAGCTCACGAAATTTAATAAAACAATTATTCCATTCGCGCTTGTTGGATATGAGATGATTTACCATGTCATATCCAACGCGGGCTCCAGGAATAATTGTTAAACAGCGCATGCTGTTTCATTTAACACTGGTGGCGTAACATTCTTAAGTTAACAAAATTTTGTCGTTAAATAATTTTGAATGCAAATAAAATTTAAGGAAAAACATAAAATGCAAAGCATTAATTACTAACAGTAGACAAAAATTGGAACAACTTGAGGTTTGAAGTAAATCCCTGCAAAATAAAATTCAGCAGTGCCACCAATTAGTCATCTATAGGTATTGAAACGATCTCGTTTGTGATTGGCTTAAAGTGATAAAGTTCTCGTTTTCTTCAAAGCAAGGATCATTTTTTCACAGTGACTCAGAGTAAGCAGAGTAATATTCCCAGAACAAAATTTTTGATCAAAAGAGTAAGAATATGCAGTTCAGTTCACTTATTAAACCGCAGGAAATCCAAACACAACATTGAAAAAAAGTATAATTTATTTTTTGGCAATGCGTTGTGGTTCTAAAAAAGAGCTGTTTGTTTGGTATATAATAATTAAATAATTAATTAATCATGATGGGCCGTCCAGGCCCGCATGGCATCCACGTGTAGTCTCCATTTGTTTCTGCCCTGGGCATGATCCGTCACTTGCTCAAAGTTGAACCCTGTTGCGCCTCCAAACTCCCTCTTCGCAATTCTCGCCCAAGTCTCTCTAGGTCTTCCAACTCTCCTCCTTCCCTCCATCTTAAAGTTTATCGCCTCCTTGGCAAGATGATTGTCTCCTCTCCTCGCCACATGACCGATCCAGTGCCACTTCCCTTTTCTCACTTCATCCACTATATCCTTCTCTCCAGTCCTCTCCATAATCACCTCATTTCTCACTACATTTCGATAAAAGATGCGGAGAATCCTTCGGAGACACTTCAGATGGAACACCGTAAGCGTCTTCTCGTCTGCCTTGGTCAATGTCCAACATTCGCACCCGTACAACAGCGTCGACTTACCTATGCTAGAAAAATGGCTCATCTTAGTCTTGAGGCTGTATACTCGCAATCTCCAAATCACACTCAATTTCCCAAAAGCAAGCCAAGCCTTTTGAATTCTCACTATCACGTCCTCGTGTGCTCGTCCTGTGCAGTTCATGATGCTTCCTAAGTAGACAAAACTGTCAATGTCCTTCAAATTCTGACCGTATAGCGCAATGGGGCTCTGATCGCATACATTCATGCGCAAAATCTCTGACTTTTTAGTATTGTTTTTCGACCCAACATATTTTGCCTTCCGCCCTAGCCTTGTCATTTTCTCTTGTGCATCCTTCACACTTTCCGATATCAAAGCAAGATTGTCCGCATAGTCAACGTCCTCCAAAGTCTCATCTCTCACCCATTTTACGCCAGTGTCTCTTCCCTCTGTTGTCCTCTTCAACAGCCAGTCGATGATGATGATGAAAAGCAACCCAGAAAGCAGGCAACTCTGCTTCACACCCGATTCAATGGCAAAGAAGCTGGAAAACTTGCCGACGATCATCGAATGTTCAAACTCAGAGTTGATTAAAAAACGTTACTTATTAACTACTTGCGGACGCACTTCATGCAATAGTTTTTTACAAAAAAATATTCCACGCATGCTTTTTTATAGATAATGGTTATTTTACTGAAGACGGTTATGAATCCATAGTTATCAAATTGCAACAAAAAATAATCTGATTTGATAACACGCTTACCAAAGGCAAATTTCACATTAAAAACCGCGGCCAATGGAATTTTGCGAGGATGCTTGTTAGAAAAACTATTTTACAACGCTATACACACTGTTACTCTTTGATATTTCACCAAGAACTTGATGTTGCGTCTTTGAATTGATTTTTATTTTCGAAGAATTTCACCGTTAAACCGTAAGTCATTTATAAGTAATACCTACAATACTCAATAGTTTTCTTGGTTTATGGTTTTACTGCTTTGCTCAAATTTCTCAAGTTTAAATCGTTTAATTTATCGATAATAATAAAATTGGCTTTGAGAGCCGTCAAAATACAATTTTGTCTGGGAGCTTGTTAAAAAATCTACGTTTAATTTTATGAATCAAACATAATCTCACACTTCGGTATTTCATTTCATCCATGTTCAAAAGTTTTACCAAGAAAGCATTACTCATTTTAATTAAGATTAAGAACTACATAGTAGTCTGCATTGCTAAGAAATTGCTTTTCTTGTTTTTTTGTCAATAAGTTTTTTTCGGAGTGTCTTTTAATTTGATCTTATCAACTTAATGTTTCATGTAAATATCTAAAGTATTTGGGGTCAAACGAAATGTATAATTTACAGTTGTTTACACTGTTTTTGTTCGCTCGAAGTTAATTGAGCGCTGTGGTACAACAAACAATGTACAGCTAGGAAAAATATCAAATACCGTTAGTATGGTTATGCATATATCTCAAGTTTTCAAAAGCCTTTTACACGCTGAGCTGCAGCGATGAGTCCTCAAAAGACGCGAAACATTACTGTCCGCAGATTGAGTATGACGCTCCATCGCAGGCTGATATTTTGGTAAACTCCTGTATGCCGGTTATACAAAGGTTGGCTAAAGTTATATTATCCTCCACTGGATAAGAGTTACCCACTGTATAGATTTTGTATAGATTTTATCTGTTGGATACGGAATAATCCGCTGGTGTTGAGCACTCATTGTATCTGAAAGCTATAACACTGTTCCAATTCTCTCTCTAAATTACAGTAATACTAAGACATTTAAAATACTCATTATAAAATTATCCCTATTATTGATATAAAAACGATTTAAACGATTGCCTAGGAATTATATTAAGGGCTCACTGACCCAAGGAAAGAATTGGGAAGATTTTGTTTGATAAAGCGATAACCGAGTTATTTTTTCCTATGAAGATTTTGCGGTAATTGTCTTTTTAAATCACAACCTAAAACAGTTTTTGAAAAGTCAAAATGAGATAGAAAAATATTTAAGACATTTCTTAATGAGATTCAAACAACCGATTCCGAAGAAATTAAAAGTGAATTATGTAATATCGTTTATCTCAATTGCTACTGAAAAAGTAAAAATCTTGAAAAAAAAACATACAATTCATAAATTGAAAATAAGAAAATCTATTATGTCAAACATGGTAGGTTAAAAAATTTTACTTTTTAAATATACCTTTTAACTGTAAGGCAAATTTGTAAAAATACTAAAAGAGATACAGGCTGGCGTGATTTAAAAATACTTAAAAACGAGACAAGCTTATTGTAAATCACTTAAAATGGTACTTTATAACAGCAGTGGCAAAAACTGCAAAGCCGAGCGCCAAGTCGCACGTAATGGCTAATTCCTTAAAATTTTATTACGTACTTACAAGTCTTCAAAACGGGAAACTATTCACGCCAAAATCTTATCAAAGCATGCAAAAAAACCAAGAACAAGGAGTATTTTGAGTTTTTACAAGTAACAATTGTAACTTTTTCATTGAGATTACAAATTGACATTTTTTTTGGGAATGTGCATGATTGGCGCGATTTGAAAATTTTGATATTTAGATTGGTTTAGTCAGAACTCTGGGTTAATAAATAACTGAGATATATCTAAAATACAAGTAAATTGTTCAAAGCAAAACTTAAGTGAATACCTCTGGTTGAAAATATATAACTAATAGAACAAAAAAAAAACTTGTGTTTTTTCTACCAGAAATTCGAAGACGAAGTGAAAAACATTTAAGAATCTTGACAATAAGATATCTTGTATACCAGTTATTAAGTTAATACAAACAGCTTAGCTGAAAAAAAAAACCTAAATATTTTTGAAGTGAGATTTTCATGTTCATTCAGTTTATCACTTCATACCTTACAAAGAAGAAAGCAATTTCGAACACTCATGCTGCTCCAACACAACTGCTTTTGAACTCATTCTGCTAACAATCTGAGGTTTTTGACATTATGGAATTTTCTGCTTTGAGATCAGATTTTTAAAAAAGTAAAAACAGCTGCAGGGAGATATCAATAATTTATTTGCCCCTGGCTCAACTAAAACATTCTAAGTTATATTTCTTATGACGCTATAACAAAAATAGGGTGCTCACCTTTTATTCGGCAATGAGAACTGGAATTTTTTACATTCCATTTATTTAAGCTGCACTGGAAAATGTTCCGAACTATCATTTTCAAAAACATTGCAATTCAATCTAATGTATCTGTGGTTATAACCTAGATTCCAACCACAATTCAGTGGAATAGGCCTGGTCATAGTTAATAAAGGGGGCCGGGTCAAGACAAAAAGCTATATAGTTCATCTCAATTCTCAATAAGTTTTAAAAACTTTCATTTAGGCTTACAACAGATCAAAAAAAAATCCTGTATCTTTTGATAAGGTGAGACATTTTAAAACACTTTGAATCTGGAATTAAATTTTTAAAAGTATACATTTAAGCCAATCTGTTAATATTAATCACAGTTTCTCAATGAGTTTTTTCAAAAATTCTCCAAGTTAAATAATGTCATAGATAATTATAAAAAGCAACTCCTAAATATAAACCAACACTATATACAGTACAAACAAACAGGTTTAAAATGTATAAAAAACTATTACGTTTCTTATTGTGATTCATATATTACAGGTAATTCTCAGTACAATATGTACAATGTATAGTAAAATATTCTTGACGTTACTTTAGTTAGAACATAATAGTTATCTTTGGTTAACAGAAGTTTCTACCAAACGAACTAAAATAATCTTTACTTAGCTCAGGAGACTTGTCTAGCCACACATCTCAATTATATAATTTTGTTATGCAAATAACTCTTTTATACTTATGTGGCAGACTGATTTCAATAGAAAGCTCAACATCAATGCAAAATTAATTTTGTGGGAAAAAGGAAAAGAATTTAAAATCTGTTATCTTATAGCCCTGAAATAAATGCAAGCTTTTGATATTCTTCATTATATAAACTATGTTTTCTTTCCTTAACTGGGTAACATTCACAAGCATGGCTCTGAAACTTTGTGCCCCCATCTTCCCGAATCCCCCTCTGCCCCAGCCTACCCAAGAAGCAGATCACAAAACTTGGTTAAACCTGTCCAGGTAAAGTAGGAAAATGGAACCAATACCGGAAATGTGTCAAAAACATTTGCATAAGCAATGCACTTACATATCTTGTAACAAAAGTTTTAGTACTGGAAATCCTTAAGAGTATTTTTGTAATTGAAGTTTACTTTGCATATTAAGCATGATTTTCATGATTAATTAACAAGTACACAGAGAAGTTTATTCAATTAGCCATGGTTTTTTGCAATTCGTTACCAATGAGCCTAAAACACCACAATAACTACTTTACACGCTAAGAATGTTAACCAAGTGAAAAAAGCTATAATTCTGTATTAACTTGTACTTGGAAGTTTTGGTAACTGAGAGGTGTTCTGACAGGCAAAAATGGACTATTCTGCAAACAAAGGGGCAAGATTAATAAGACTGATATTCTGTCAGTGTATCAACATACTGCTGCAAACCTTGGAACTGAATGTAAAGGATGTTTAGAAGTGTGGAAAGGTGCAAGATCAAAACATTACACAGTGTTAACTTGCAGATAGTATTCAAAGAGCCGAGCTTCTCAAGTGTAGAATTGATCATCATCATGATCATCATCATCATGATCATCATCATGATCATCATCAATTGATCAGGTGGAGTTTGAGGAAGAAGTTATGGTGATATAGACATTTGCAGGTAAATTGATAAGTGGTTCAAGGCAGGTTCGTAGTATAAATATAGAGGAAAAATGGTCTTAGGTGAGATCAGAAGACATGGATGCACATAGAGGAGGAAATAATCATGAAAAGGAATGGTACTGTAAGTGATGGTGCTTGGAATTGTTACTAAAGGAAAGCAGACATCTCGAAGCCCAATACTGACCCCTGTATGGTTGGAAGACAGTGTTAAAACGGCTGTTGATGTTGTCATTGTTAATAATTTGTATTAAACTTTTGGCTCCATGCAAATGTTGAATGTAATGAATCAATCATGAAACCAGTCCCCAGACTGAGTTAAGTCTTGTTACAAGCCTAGTGGTCTATGGAGCCTGGGATTCCTACGTATGAAGTGTGTCAGGTAGATAAATAGAGGATATTACATGCCTGCATGTGGATACAAATTTTATCTTCAAGTGTTCAAGTTGATATCCCACGAGTGAGTGCAGCAAACAAATGAGATATCAACTTGAACACAAGAAAATTAAATTCTTATGCACAAGAAGTCATGTAATATTCTGATTATATAGACACCAATAAAATACTAGGACAATAATAAAAAAATAACAATTTATAACAATTACAATAAAAAATACAAATAAAAAATAAATAAAATAATAAAATAACAAAGTTAATAAGTTTTTTAACTTTAAGGCTGAAGGCTGAAACGTTTTTAATTAAAAATGTTTTAACCATGGACCTCAAGAAGTTGCCAGTTGTGCATTACATTATTCAAGCCTATATATATATATATATACTTTGCTCAAAAGAGTCCTGTATGTTCATTGAAAATAAAATTCAATTTTATCTATTATCAAATGCATGCATACCAATATTTCCTTTTTCTATGTTCTTTTTTATTCAAAACAGATTTTACTCTGACCAAATTCATAACAACTCAAAGCATTGATTTTCATACATAATTAATATAATTTCTTTAGTAAACTTTTTTGGTAAAATGAAAATACCTGTATCGAAACTGCTTAGTAGATTAAAAAATATCAAAAAGTTTATATCGTTACCTTAAAGGTTTTTCGGATTTTCGGTCGAATAATTAACGGTAATTCTTTTGAAGAGCGGCCCTCATTCACCTGTTGTTGAAGCTTTTCCCCAAGAAAAGGTTGCAAATACTGAACCGACGGTGGTCTTCGATCCTTCTGTTTAACTAGCGTTTCTGAACTTTCTCCGGCACTGAAATTTAAACTTCGAGTTCTTGGTCGATTTGGAGAGTAAGCGATATTCAATGGAATATTTCTGTCAGATAACGAAAGATGTGAAAACTTTGTAGACGCCAAATTGGATTCATTCATCCTCATGGACGGAGCCCCAATTGGTAACTGCAAGAATTGATTTTCCCGCTGGCGAGAAACACAACTTGAACTGGTGGTTTGTATTGTGATACTCTGCCCATGAAATTCCTTTGATTTTTTCAAGCTTAATTTTATATTTTGCACGCTTGTCCGTTGAGGATCTTTTTTATCTACACTCGAAAGGTTAGACTCGTCTAACGATTCATTGAAGTCGTCAAGCGAACTATGATCTTCACCTGGTCTCATTTTGTAGGCAATTTTGAAGGTCTCCCAATCTTTTGACGACATTTTGGTGGCAAGTGCTTCGTCACTTGAAAGAATTCAGTTGGAAGCCGTAATTCTCGACAACGATCCCACAATCTTTCGGCACTAAAGGGAACAGTATCTTTTGTCCACAATTTTGCGTGGGTTCCCAGATGAATAAAATTGTTCAAAAACATTTGCACAAAATATTGATGTCAGTTCATTAATTAGAAATTATAACGGTGTTTGATTGAAAAACAACCAATTGAAATGTTCTTCGGCTCGGAGTGTTTTATCCTCAGTGGATATAAGAGCATCCAATATCACCTTTTCAAGTATGTCGACTGAATAACTTTTTTAAGTTAGTAACCATTTTGTTGGAGTTGTATCTTTACTTCACCCAATAAAGTTGCATTCTTGATTTGTGGTGACACACACTCGGAATTCCTCTGTCCGTTTTGCATGTGATGTGTGAATTCCCTCGTATTTGCATACACTGAACATTAATTATGCATGGGTCCAAATTAACCGCCATCAAAACATAAGAATTTTTTTCTAAAGTCAGCCCGATATTCTTTTCAAAATCTAAAACGAAGTAAGTTTCGCTTCATTGTGTGTTAACAAAGTGCCTTTAAGTTAAATTCTCATTCGTCCGCCATTTTGAGTTACTCATAAGCCGATAGCCCTAGGAACGAGAATAGCGAATCGCTCATTTTCTTTAACACGAGTAGGGAGGGCAGGGGAAAAAATCTAGCAAACTAAAAGGCTTTTTTATCCTGTTTTTGAGGAATGTTCACCGTTTTAAATTTGTGATAGTCAAATACTGATATGTGCAGATCGCTCGACAAAAAAATCAAAGGAGTGTTTTTAAGGAACTGATGTATCAAAAAGCGTTTCAAAGCAGTTAAGAATACACTTTTTTTATTATTTATACACTATTTTTTTTATTATTTTTTAACCAGTAAAATTTTGCCCAGGCTCAATGTTCTTATTTTTTTCAACAATTTGAGGCTCAAAATGTTCTTATTTTGTT
>JAOEHV020279021.1:0-12045 GCA_025447995.2 Isaurus tuberculatus | reverse complement strand
CTGCAGCGTTGGAGTTGCTCTCTCGTTCTGACTGCCTGCCCGGCTCTTTTTCCCCTATATCGCGGCCAAAATCTGTACCCGAACTTGTTAAATGCATGTCTTGAAAGATTTGGAGCCACTGCTACCAGAATTATCGTTAAAAACTAGTGTCTACCGGAGCTAGATTTTCGAAATGCTGCCATGCCCGGGCGCATACATATTAATCTAGCTCACAGATCTAGATATATTTGATTCATTAGGATTTGTATTCGTTTTTAAATCTGATTATAATTTGTTTCGATCGCTCCGCAAGATGTGAAAACGCGGATATTGATTTGCTTAAACACGATTGGCTAAAACCTCTCTCCACATGCAACTACTCTCATATATTTTTAAAAAGCTACAGTCAAATAAACTAGTTTATTTGAACTTGTATTTAAAAAGGATAACTTTGTCAAAGAAACAGCTTGGTTATTATATTCTATTAACCTGTTTTTACTTAGAAATTTAAGTTCAAAATTTTAAAACAGTACCAGTATGAAAACCTTTAAATCACAGCAACGCTTACTTACCGCTAGTTTTGAGTTGTGTTCCTAAATCATTTGAAAGTTTCTCGCTGAGTTCTAATACTCTGCTGTGAACGATGTTTTACAACAATCAAAACGGCAGTTTAGTTTTCCTAGTAATATCTCTGTTAATTTTCTTCCTTCGATAATTACACAGACGTCATGTGCGCGTTAATGTTGTTCAATTAGAAGTTTATAGTTCAATTTTGGAATCAAAACGCACTTATCCCATTAAAGCTAAGAAGCGTGCTTTAATTTAACTTATTTAAGTATTAAATTATTGTCTCTCTTCAGTTAACCGTGAGCAACATAATATTTTAGATATACGTCAGTACCTCCAGCAGATTAAGAAACAACACAACTGTCTTATTATAATATATAATTGTTTTTTATTTTCTGCTATATTTGTTCACAAAATAATTTGGAAGCATTTTGTTAAGGAATAAAATATACTGTTACAATTTAGTTTGTTCCTATCCAAAACTTGTCAGTATAGCAAATTTGCAAACTTTCTACGCCGTTAATTAAATTTTGCTAAGTTTGAAAGTACCACTTCACTGCTTGCTTATAAAGTATCTTTGTTTTTTGTTTTTTTTTTACGTTAGATTGCTAAAATGTTTTTGTCCTTTATGTTAAAATTTAATAAATGACGGCAGGAATCCTTTTATATATTAACACGCAACTGATCTAACTTTACAAGATAGCCATGAATGCGTTTGAATTAAATGGCAGGCAATTAAATTATCCATGAAAATTATTATAGGTAATCGAATGATGCCGAGTGACGGAGTCAGATTTCGAAAAAAATCACGCGTCTTTTGGCCTGTGTAATTCGAATTATAATTGCCAGACCGCAGGGAGGGCGATTCTATCAGAATTAAACCAAAAGACAAATGATTTTGTTTTCGAAATTTTGACGAGGACTCATTCAATTACCTTTTAATAATAGAGCAGACAAATTATTATAGTTCAGACCTGAGTTTTTCGCTTCCGGAGTCGCAAAATTTGTTTTGTGAACACGACGTCTTGGTTTTTGCTCGCGTGACGAACTAGTTCCCATGGAAAATTTACAGTGCCCATGTGATATTTCAAACGAAGGACAATTACAGATAAATCGAGGGCCGAATGGCGTCTATAATTTGTCTGCTATATTATTAATACGGTTATGACGCAAAGATATTAATTACTTAAGATAGTTAAAACTGTTTTTGTCTCGGCCTAATTTCGATATTCCAATTATAGAACCTGTTAAATTTGCATCCTTGGATAAACCTGGAGGACAATTATGATATATGGACGCGTGCAGATACGAATTTTTTTGAATTTGAAAAGAACTTGTGAGATAGTAAACGTAACGGATGAGAGTTTTTCCACACAAAAAGATTGAAGTCATATTTCCAACCGTGACACGAACTTCCACTACGTGGACGGCAGTTCTGTTTGAGCTTTGACATACTGATATCGATATTTTTAACGCGAGAGGAAGAAATTCGTAAATCTAACCGCCCATTAAAATCTACTTTTCGATTAACAAAGAAAGTTATCAAAAAATTTGCATTGCAGAAAAGTTGCCATATTTGGCGATAATTTTTTCAGATGTGAAGATAACGAGTTTTCGACAACGAGATACACAAGTTCTTCACCAACGGCTTTCTGATTGGTTAACTTATCCAGGTTATTGATTAGATAACATACGCATGAAGATTGATTAAGTTTCAAATTCGTTTTGTTTTACGAAGGTGAAGAGCGACCATTCTGACCATTTAATCCAGGAGAGGAGGCACAGGTTTCGGAGTCGGACCCTTTTTTCATTTCTGTAGCCATCGCCCAAGCTAGCACTCTTGTATTTTTACCAGCTTCTTCGCAGAAAAATCGCAAGTTTCTTTGCTAAAATTGCGAAGTAATTTTCCTGTCTTTTGAAATCCATTATTTAATTTGTACTAAATACGCTGAATTTTTACCATGAAGCGCCTTTTAGGCACCAAAAGTTTTCGTCCTCAATCGCATTGTTGGAAACAAAGAAGAGCATCGTGGGGTGCATTTTGCGTTATCTTTTCTAAGAGTTTTGTGATTGGTTTCCTTTAAAACACCGGTTGTAATTGTATTATCTGTCCTATGAGGCTGTTTTATGAGGTGTTTCGAAGATGGTCCTATCTGTTCGTGAGAATTCTGATAAAACACATAAGACAAATATAGACCATGAAAACGAACCTTTAGTATGACTATCAAAATTGTTTAAGAGTAAGAGACGAATCCATTAACAAACTATTATCTTTGGACATTAACATGGTTGTTTCTTTAAAGGAAAGGCTAAGAACAGCGACGTATCTAAACCAGTTTGAAAAAAAGGTTAATGTACCAGTAAAGTTCAATGCTGGATAACTGCCACGCATACAAGTGTTAATCGAAAACAAAATGATATGGAATATTAAATAAATAAGAATTAAAGTACTTAATAGGTCCGGGAGTGTCACTCATTATAGTTTTGGGGATATTTTTGTTCCGGTTTTGTGGAGCCTTGCGGTTTTTTCATGTTGTAATATTGCATTTTGTTTTAATTTCTAGTTGTTTTATATTCTAGTTATGTAACTTCAAGAGCTTGATTGTTTTTGTCTAATATTTTTTTTAGTATTTAATCCGATTCTATCGAGAAAAATTGTCGCTCTGACGAAGGGCTGACGATCGAAACGTCAGCTTCCCACTCTACTTACGGCGATGAATAAAAATTAAAACCTATTAGGCTATATAGTGTTTTACCTACCACGACGCAGTTTGGTAGTTTTTTTAAAAAAAAAAACATTCACAAGTTTGGCAAAGCTGAAAATTTTTGGTATTGAACTGTATGTCACGTCAAGCGTACAATGCAAATTCGAACAACAAAGCAAACCATATTTTAAAATAGCAGTTAAATAGATAACTTTATTTTGATTTTATCGAAATTTTTCGGCAGTTAAACTGCCATCATTAGTGAAAGCAATTACAAAGTTGAATCAAAGTCGAAAGTTTATAGTGATTTACATTGACATACAAAGAACGGAAAATAATTCAAAAGAGAGTTTGATATTGACAAATTTAATTTTTGGTTGATATTTATAGCTTCTTTGATTTCAAGCGTTAAATCTCTCGCAGAGGAATTAAAACACGAAAGTATGAACAAACTTGCAAGACATGCTTCAAGCAGCTGCACTGTCTGCTGATCGACTACAACTTTCTATCATTGGCTGATATTTCACCAACTACCTGTTTTGTCGACATTCTTTATTCACCAACGCGTGTATTGCCCTATTCTTAACAAATACCTCACAAGTATATTGAAAACAAACTAGGCTGTGAGACATGAGGAGCTGAATGAATTTAACTTATTTTGAGAATCGCCTAAAATTTTACGTGATTACTGTAATTCGAGGAAGCTTTTAGCTTATTACTGAGAAAGGATATTTTAAAAACTAATTGATAACTGAGAATCAACAAAAAATCAGTTAACCGACGGTTGAGAATTTGAACTTGCTCAAAACGTTCTTGGATATATTTAAGATCTGGGTACCTGACTCTTAGGTATATCTATTACTTTTTGAGGGGCTAAACTTTTCTCACTTTTGCTAGCACTCTGAGCTGCACTTTTTATATGACTCCTAAAAGGACGAATTAAAAGGTAGTTCAGTTTTTATAAAAACAAAATAGTTGTTCCAATAAGTGGACACACGAAAAATGATGGTTCTGTAGAGGATGACTCACGTAATTCCAATTTTTTTTAGCTGTCGAGAAAAAAAAGTCCGAAGCATTCCACAAAGGGAAACCCCTTTGGCTTCGTCCAAAAAACCAACTATAAAACTCTTGCCAAGAGCGGAAGAAAAATGCGCCTTACAATTTTTAAAAATAATTATCTAAATAATAAAAATAAAAATAAATGTTGAAAACAGTTACAGTTAGATTTTGAAACTGAAATTTTTCATTTTACTCATTTGGGAACAAGTTACACCATGTAGTGAAGTCATGATGTGAATCTAGCCAAAGTCAATCTCGGCAGTGGCACAAACGCATACAAGAGACTGGGAATCATAAGATATACCGGTATATGATTGCGGGCAACCAAAGGGAGCACGCAACACTAATCTGTTGAACGGTCAGCGGCATGTGCCGCGAAGGCGCTGTTTGTATCTAAAAGAAAGACTTTTTTAGTATGAGTGGAATGCTTTGACAAACTCGTTTGACCTCTTTATAAGAGCCTGTTTGACAGGTCGTGATACCTGATTTTGACACGGGCACTCTGGAGTTGCTCATCTCATGATTATGCACACGTGTAATCAATATTGTGCAGTTCTTCAACAACTTGGCAGATTAGTATTTATTACTGCCATACATTTTTAGAAAAGTTATTTTGGAAAATCTCGTTATGTTTGATTTATAAAGCTAGTTTGCTGGAGGGTATTTGCGTATAAAAAGCTCGCACAGGGTAGATTTTTTGAGCCATGCCGTTTAACATAGGTTTCCGAGCGCTTCATTTCATTACAAATATTTTTATAGATTTTGAACAAAGACAGCTGTATCACTTCCTCCAAAAATAATACTTCCTCAGTTTCCCGCCCGCACTTTCTAAGCTCTGCTTACCCCTAGTTTAAATTTTAGATCAGTGAGCAGATAATTTGTGGTGTGCCACAAAACCCATGCTATTATGGTGAATATGATGAATATGCAAATGTCCTGTTTGCTGTTCTTTCTGCCGCTGCTTTGATTGGCATTTCGCAAGCGAAGTTTCACCCTCTAAAAAGAAGGAAAGGCTGGAGACTGGACATGTTCCTGGCCACAGGTCACTCAACAAATTGCTCCCATGCCACAAAATAGCGGCTTAAACTCCAATAAAATTGCCATCCCTGCCTATGTCAATACATTTCACTGCACATAAAACTTTCTAGCTGCCATCACGACCAAAGAAAGTCGAAAAAATTCGAATCTTATTCGGCCTTTCGCTCTCCGGTGATGCGTGGCAGAAATCGACCTGCAACCGATGCAACGGTCACATTTCAACCTCTCTTTTGATTGGTTTGTTCAAATCACAGGCACATCGGTTGCAGGCTAGGTCGAGTTCTGGGTACCACGCATCAACGGAAAGCGAAAAGTCGAATATCATTCGAATTTTCTCAACTTTCGTTGGTCATGTTGGCAGCTAGAAAGTCTTATGTGCAGTGAAATTTATTGACATATGCAGGGATGGCAATTTTATTGGGATTTAAGTGGCTGTTTTGCGGCAGGAGAGCAATTGGCAGGGAATATGTAGAGTCTCCAGCCTTCCCTTCTGTTTTAGAGAACGAGACTTCGCTTGCTAAATGCAAATCAAAGCAGCGGCAGAATGGCGTGAAAACTTGCAGAAATAATAGATAAAACGCACGAGTGAGGTGAGAGAACTTTATTACTCTTAAGTCAATGAATTAGTGTAATTTTAAGACGATTATCAAACCCTCCATACTAAGTCTTATAAATAACAACCTAGAGGACATTTGCATATTCATCATATTCGCCATAATAGCTTGGGCTGCCTGTGGATGTACTTGAACACACATTGTACTGAAATGTAAAAAAATTGGCCATTCCTTTGGGTTTTGAGAACGTCCTCTCTGTGACAGAACGCGATGTAGCTTTAAACAGCTTACTTTATTTCCAATAATAAATACACGTGATTAATTTAACTGATAAATGAAATACCAAGGAATATACCAAGTATAAGACGAAAACATTTAATTTTCCGGGATTGTTCTGAAAATAAACAAAGAACAAGATTTTAAAAAATGATGTTAAAGATTTCAATATGATTAATTTTGATGTAACAATAATGATATCGATCACAATAAAAATTGGAACGATGATATTCAACTGCAGCTGTTGCCATTAAGAACTACGTACAAACGGCGTTAAAAAGGTTTAACGAATTGATGCAGATAACAAGCTAGATGGTGGTGTGGTTGACGAAGTTAGTAAGATCTATATATCAACGCAAACACTGCAATGATTAGAAAGAATTTAAATCAAAGACAAGACAGAGCCACATATTATCAATTCTTAAAAATGTTATCTAAATTGTTTGCTTTGCATTATAAAGTTAAATTACATAGACAAATCATTTTAACTTTAATATATTCTAGAATTTAAGATATAATTATTTATTTCAATATTATACATAATTTGGTTGTGTTATATAAAAAGCGAAGCAGCAACAATGATTTTTACTATAAGAGGCCAATATTATGACGATGACTATGTTTTGTGATGGTGAGGATGACGTTGATGGTGATTATAGTGGTGACAGTGATGTGATGATGGTGTTAATGATGGTTGTGATGGTGATTGTGGCGCTGACAGTGACAGTGTGGGTGACGGTAATGATGTCGATGATGATAGTAACGAAGACGGTGATGGTGCAGTAATGGTGATTGTGATGATGATGATGGTTACAGTGTTTTTGACGGTGATGGTGATGATAGTAACGGTGACGGCATATTAATGGTGGCGATAATGGTAATGGGGAAGGTTGTTTATGATAATGATGATGGTGATGGTGACAGTGGTAATGGTGATGATTATAGTGATGGTAGTAACGATGATGGTGACGGTAACGGCGCAGTAATGGTGATGAGGATAATGGTTACGGTGATGCTGACGGTAATGAAGATGGTGACGGTGGCCATGGTGATTATAGTGATGATAGTAACGATGACGGTAATGATGATGATGATGTAATGGTGATGATAGTAACGGTGATGGCGCAGTAATGGTGGTTATAGTGATGTTGACGGTAATGGTGATGATAATGGTGACAGTGATGATTATAGTGATGGTGGTGATAATGATGATGATTACTGGTGATGTTGACAGTGATGATTGTGGTGATGATCTTGCCGAGGATGACGTTAACGGTGACGGTGATAGGGAAGTGTTATGGTAATTGTGAATGTGATTGTCGTTATGGTTATAATTTAAATAGAACTTCAATAATTACCTGCTTCCAATGCGACGCTGCTCTACGAAACCTGACATCCAAACAGGTGTATGGTAAGACACACATCTAGTTTGGTCCATTGGCGAGGGTGAATAATCAAATGCCGAGCCTCAAAAGGTTTCTCCAACCAATGAAGCTCGACAGTGTAGCGCTCAGCATTTCCGGTAAAAAGCTGCACAAATGATAGAACAAACATAAGTGACAAAAACGAACGATGGCAGTTATAACTTTAAAATGGAAAGTAGAAAAGATTATGATACACAAGTTACATTCGGTAAAGGAATTTAAGAAAGCTTTTGTATTGTCTAACCAGCTTAATTAAAACACTTAAAGTCTAAAATAGTATGGTTATACTGCAAGTAGTGCATGTAGCTCTCAAAAGATGAACGCTTGAAATATCAGGCCCTTACAATAACTAATTACAACAGTACGCAACGGCAACATTTTATTTCTTGAGGTAACTACATGGCGCGTTGTAGTTTTCGACGCACTTAAGAGTTGAGTTGAAAAAACATTCAACGAATAACTTTTCAGCTGTTCATCGATTGTCAAACTGAGTAAATGAAGGAGGCGTAAGGATGAGAAAAATACAGTTTTGGAAGCATTGGGATTGTTGAATAGAAATGTTCGACTGCAAGAGAAAAAGATTCCACCCCACAATAAGTAAAATCCTGGACATAAAACCGTCGCAGGTTGGTTCATTCAAAACCTTACCGAATTTGTAAGGATAGAAAGCATTGACGGGAAGGAAGGTCACACAAAGTGTTCAAAACTCAGCGGAACCGGGGAATTAGCCTACGAGCTTTTGGTTGGAAGGTAGAAATACTGCCAAATACAAGTTTGTATGATAACAGGCTATAGGGAAATTGACCTTCGGTGTTTCAGTGTCCTGCTGGTATGGTACGAATGTGCTTCCATCTTCACTGAAAAGAAGTGTGTAAAGCTTTACCCAACTGTCCATAGAATCACCCTTAGTACCAATTCCTGCAACAACAAAAAGAATTCGAGACCAGCTATCTGTTTATTGTAATTTAGATTAAAAGTTGTTATATTTGCTGTGAGCTAGCGCAACTCGCACACAAATTTTGTGGGCATGCGAAGTACGATATATTTAAAGTGGGAGATTCAACAGGGCTGGCTCACCACTGCAGCTTCACCTCCATGCAGACACTCGAGGCAAAACGTAGCGTAACTTGTTGTAACTAGTTGTTGCACAATCACCGCAATTCGTCTTTTAGCAAACCATTGCAAAAGGTTTCACTGTTCTTGTCCTCGAGAAAAAATATTGCATGAGGTTTGACTGTTCTTTAAGGAAGTTTCAGTGATAAGAAAATGTGTTTTCGGCAAAACTAAGGAACGGCGTGACTTGAAAGCAAACTATTCTATGCTCGATACAAGTTCATTCTCCAGTAATAGTAAGTTTAAAAAACACAACCTACTTTTGAAAAATTTACAACAAGCTTTTTCTCTTCAAAAATATAGTTGCAATTACCGTCAACGCTCACAGCATGACCTTTCCGTTGGAAGCTTTTAGTTCAAACCTATTCCCTTTCAAATCATAGGAGCTCACGCAGATTTGTCTTATGCCTTTAACAGAAGGTCAAGGATTCGATTCTCAATGGGAAGTTCTTTTTCCAAACTCTTTCATTAGGGTATTCTTAGCGGTTTATGCTCATGACGTTGACCCCCAGACCATGAACCCTCAAACAATAACCCCATATACCACGAGCCACAATTTAATAACCCAACTGAATACCACGACTCCTTTTACCATTACCCCCTATATTATCATGAACCGCCATACCATAACCTCCCATTGTATAACCCCCATTATACCATGAGCCCCAATATATCATGACCAACTTAAAAACATGACTTCTCTTACCATGATCCCCTATCACCATGAACCCCCATACCATTAACCCCACAAACCATGGACCCCCTTACCATAACTCCTAATACCATGACCCCCTATAACCATGAACCCCCTATAATCCCATACTATGATCCCCATGCAATGACCCTCCAACTAGCCATATCCTCAAACAACCCTTACCACCCAAACGACCATTACTCCAAAACCATAACCCCAAACAACCCTAACCACCTAAACGACCATTACTCCAAAATCATGACCTCCAAACAACCTTAATCACCCAAACGACCATTACTCCAAAGCCATGACCCCCAAACAACCCTAACCACCCAAACGACCATTACTCCAAACATATGACTCCCAAACAACCCTAACCACCTAAACGACCATTACTCCAAAACCATAACCCAAAACAACCCTAACCACCTAAACGACCATTACTCCAAACATATGACTCCCAAACGATCATTACTCCAAAACCATGACCCCCAAACAACCTTAACCACCCAAACGTCCATTACTCCAAATATATGACCCCCAAACAACCCTAACCACCCAAACGACCATTACTCCAAAGCCATGACACCCAAACAACCTTAACCACCCAAACGATCATTGCTCCAAATATATGACCCCCAAACAACCCTAACCACCCAAACGACCATTAGTCCAAAACCATGACCCCCAAACAACCCTAACCACCCAAACGATCATTACTCCAAAGCCATGACCCCCCAAACAACCCTAACCACCCAACGATCATTACTCCAAAGCCATGACCCCCAAACAACCCTAACCACCCAAACGATCATTACTCCAAACCATGACCTCCAAACAACCCTAACCACCCAAACGATCATTACTCCAAACCATGACCCCAAACAACCTTAACCACCCAAACGTCCATTACTCCAAAACCATCAAAAGGAACAAAATGTTTTTGATGAGACTGATTGTGCGATGCAGTTAATTTACTTTGTTCCTGAAAGGCTCATTAATAACAACTCTATCTTTTATTCTTCATACAGTGACCCTCCTAACCTTTAGGTTTAGAAATGAAAGAAATACTAGAGCTTTCTTCCGATGTCAGGGGCGTAGCAAGGATTTTTAGTAGGGGGGATTCCAAATTTGTTCCATCAAAAACGGTTGGTCTAAAATCCTTACGTGCGTACAAGACTTTGGCGTTTACGCTACGCAAACAGAAAACGCCTTGGTTGCCGTTGAGCGAACATGTTTGTCACTTCCTCGATATTTATGTCTCGGTGGTAAATGATGGAGTGGAGGAGGAGGGTGGGGGGTTCCTTGGCGCGAGAGGGGGCGTTCCGGAACCCCTGGAGCCTCCCCTGGCTACGCCCCTGGATTTGAAGCTCGAGTAAAAATCGTTATCTTTTTAAATTTTCTTTTTACTTTCTTGAACTTGAAAACTGTTGTTGATATGTTTGACTTGTTAGAAAAACTAAATATCTTTTATAAGCACAAATATGTACTTTGTAACAACTGTTCAAATGTCGGTTGTTAAAGTATTAAAGTTTGCAAGTTTTTGAACAACCCAACTAGAGTTCGATCCTTGCTCCCACCTCCATCCCTGTCCCTTAAACTCTTAAATGCTAATGTTACTCCCAAAGAATAAGGTTTGAGTATTTTCTCTTCAAACATGCTGCTAAATAACTCTACATACCAGTGATCCTGTGGACCTTTTTAAGATCAATCCTCAGTGTTTGATTCATTTGATCCAAACACCATTGAGATACTGCAACGCCTTTGTTCAATAACTCGTACCCTTGCAATTCGTCCGAACATCCTGGTTGATAAATGTCAACATTTCGTACTTAATTTGATTACCTGTTTCGCAATTTTCGTTAATACAGAGATGAATTTGTAATAAAAAAGGCTAAAATATTATGTTGGTTAAAAACTCAAACGTTTTCGACTAAAAGTCATCTTCAGGAGTGAAGAAGAACGAAGATGACTTCTAGTCAAAAACGTTTGAGTTTTTAACCAACAATATTTTAGCCTTATTTTATTACATTTTTAAGCGATTTCAATGACGGAGATGAATTTCATTTTAATCAATCACTTGCCATTCTACATCGAAAAGAGAAAAAACTATCTCATTAAACTTCCCGTTGGTGACACGAAGTTACTGTTTTTTCCTGCGGCTTTTATTAGGCTAAAGATAACTACAATTTTTAAACGAGGCTTAGCATGGTATGAACGAAATTGATTCCCTTGGTGGAAGTGTTATGTGTCAAATCTAAGCAGGGTTTTGCACAGATTAAAATCTCTCCAGGCTCTATCGAATGACAGAAGTGTACTTTATAAAAAAAAACAGTGAACCGATGGAAACTTCAATCATGATTAGAGTTGGCACCCCTGAACTAATCCAAGTCAAAAGGCTGATTTCCATTCAGTGCTTTTTTGTCGAACGCGCGACTTTTTGCGATCGATTTTTTGACTGGGCATGCGCACAAGGATTTTTCTTACAACCGTCTTCAAGCGCGCGATCTCAAAAAAAAGTAGAAGTACATCCTACTTTTGCGATCGATTAGATCGATCACCATGTCTCTAGCCAATCACAATGCTTGAAATATGTTTGGACTCATTCAAAAGAGTTTAAAAAAGTACTCCTGGTC